>VZRS01002382.1:490860-511100 GCA_013398055.1 Ifrita kowaldi
GGGGAGATGTATTTAACATTATACCATTTTTTCAGGGAAATATGCAGAACTATTCCAATGTCTACATTTTCAAATACATAATAGCAGGAGCTTTGCAGTCTAACAGAAAAAGTAGTCACAGGTATGGAGTCACATATTAAACCACATTGATACATACCTTCCATAAAGACTATGTATTTTTTTCCTCTTTACTTGGCTAGTGAAAGGGACTTTCCAGAAAATCAAAATCTAATTTTATTTAGTAATTTTAGACGCTGCTTAATATTAAGGTCTAGTCTACATTTAAAAGTATTTCCAAAGTAATTACAGTAGCTTGGCTATATTGGAAAAAGCAGTCTAATACTGTAGCTATAGCAGTTAAACCAGGTAGACTATAAAATAAAAGTGCATTTTTCTCACATAGCTGTGGAGCAATGAGACCTAAGGTTTGAATCTGGTAGGTTGGACCAAATGACCTCCAGACATCTCTTCTAACCTTAACTTTTCTATGACTCCATGCTATGGGATTATTATTTAACTGGTGCAGGAATACTGGCAAGGCATTGGGAACGAGTGTGTATGTACCCATTTAAATGAAAATCCATAGAATATAAGCACACAAAGCAGCACAGGCTGACCCTCCTCAGGTTCTTGATTTCCTGTAATTCAGAATATAAAAACTAAAAGACTGGTTCAGAAGGGAGCTACCTTATTTGCAGAATTAACAGGGATCTTTTATAATACACAAGTATTAACTACTTTAATAGGAAAAAAATAATTTGCCATCAAATTCATTAGTTTCCTCCCACACTTAAAACAGCCAAACACATTTATTTATACATTGTGGAATTCAAATTTATTCCTGTAAGGCTTTTTTAAATCAGTATTTACACATCAGCTGTTCATGCTATCTTGCTGTGCTTCACCAAAAGCACAGCAAGATAACAAAACTTAGACTTGTACTTGATATGCTAAAGGCTTTACACCCAAACAAGGAGTCAAATATAGACTGATACACAATGAAGTATTACTGCAGTTTCTAAATGGATAGTCATGCTTTATTTCAGGACCAAAATATACTCCCTCTAAATGTTTTATCCAAATGGCTCTGAATCATAGTAAAAGCAAAACAAAAGACATCTGCTAGCAATATACCATTGGTACAAAATTAAATAAGTACTTAACACACTGTCCTTTTCAGGGTCACAATGCAGTCTATTAGGGTCTACAGATTTTCTGGTTTTCTTCAGGGGGTGAAACTGTCATGGCTGTTGCCTTTTTAAGTAAGAAAAGGGCCCACTCACAAGCAATCCTGTGCTTCTTCAGAAATACTCATTCAGTCTAGAAACGGAGGATGATTCAAAACCACAACTACTCAATTTTCTAAAGGTTGTACAAATCATGTTGGGGGAAAGGGGAGAAAAACAATCTGAGCTAAAAATAAGTAACAAAGAAACATTATCGTTCAGAGAAGGGTACATTAGGTCAGAAGCTGCCGCTTTTTAAGACTAGAAAGTCCTTCAAGTTTTCTGTCTGAAAACTGAAGAAGGAAAAGAAGTCACCAAGTCAGGAGAGCAAATAAGTTGTTTGCTCAGCATTTTCTACAAAAGCAAAAAGAACTTTAATCACAAACTACATGTCCTTGGTAATGTGTTTTGAAACTAAAACCAGCTCATCGTTGTTAACATCTTAAAGAAACAATCAATATTATTTTATATAATAAATTAGCACGTACCATTAGACCATTCTCCTTCTTGACCCTTCTCCACCCACTTCCCACTTTGCCACTGTCCTTACTGCCATTTTTGCCATCCAGTTTTAGCACAACTGTGAAACTATTATTTACCATTTCTAGAGTCAAGCTAAAAGAAACACTATTCAGTTACTTCACAGCCTAGGGGCTTGTGGAGCGGAGGGTGGGTTCCCTTCATGTCACTGCAATGCCTTCATGTGTCATTAGAAAAGGTCCTACAGTAACACATGAAAAGATCAAATACTGGTCTAACAGATTTAAAATTAAACTTTGTAATATAAAGAGACAATGACATTTAATACGCAGTATATTATATAGATTTTTTTTTTTACATATCTATTATACATGTAACAAAGTCAAAAAAAGAGTAAGTAGATTAACCTGATGAAAATTAAGAGTACAATAAAGCTATTTATACATCTACATTAAAAAAAAAAAAAACAAAAAAACAAAAACGATGGTGTTATGTACTCATAAAGTACTAGAACCTATGCAGGGGAAGAAATATTCCATCTACCATTATTTAGCTGGCTCATTCTAAGTCCCAGAGCCAGTGTGGGTTTCAAGGATAAACGAATCACCTTCCAGACCAATTTAGGGAGAACGTCATAGTCTAAATTACTATGTTGAACTCGCAATGATAGAGAAAAACAAGCACATTTCTGTAACTGCTCAGGGCTGTCGGGCACCTCCGAAGAGACGGGCACGTACCAGGGCGACAGACTTCAGCATCACTCCAGCAGCACCTGGGGAGGATTATACAGCTTTTGTGCTTTAGGAAAAAAAAGTAAAAATTTACGTAATTAAAAAAAAATAAACAAGCAGTGACCTCCAATGCCACAGAGCTGAGAGCTGAACGAGCCAGAAATAGCTCCTAGACGAGGAAGTTGCTCCGATTTAGCCACCCAGGACACAGAGCAACCTGCACTTTCCTTCTTCTAACTCTGGTCACCTACGGACATTCTAACTGTACATTTTCAACTAATTACCTAATCCAACTGGAAATAATTCCATGGGGCAGAATGACTTCAGAAGAATGAAAAAGCCAAGTACAGCTATAATGTCCACCTTGCTGCTCTTCTGTACAGATCAATAATGTCCTGTAACAATATTGTGCACCAACACATACAATCTGTAGTGTCAAATTAAATGTGACTAAAACAAACAGATTGCAAATGATGCAAGAAGCTGCAGTTTAAAGACTTCAGCAGCATCTGCCAGTTATGGTCACGGTTACAGCTAAACCGGATTCTCAGGTTCAGTCTGCTAGAACTAATGTATTACAACTTATTACACTGGAGAAATAAAAAAGTAAAAAAAAAATGCTGAATTTAATTATCATACTAATCTATGGCTTAATCAGTATTTGGTCACAATACATATGTCTTCACTCAAGTAGGGTAAATCATTTCCAAATTTTATAATCTTTTACTTAGGTACTAGATGATACCTTAAAGCAACCTGTCAAAACCTGAAACCAGAAAGTTTCAGGAATCTAAGCTCAAAATCCTGGAACCATATATCTTAAAATATTTCAGTTCAAAACAAAATTTCAAACACAGGAAGCTTGAGAAGCTGTATGCAACTCAGAACAAACTGAGTAGAACAGAGCACACAGTACCCTTAGAGAAACTGTTCTCATACTTAGCAAAACTGATTTCACAAATGAACTGCAAAACTTACATTAACTTTGAACTGACAAGAGAAAAATAAAGTACTACTAGAGCAGAAACACAAGATACACATAACCCAGACTAATGCTAAACTTCAGCTAATTTTGTTTATAGAAAAAGCTGTTACCCAGATTAATATCTCCAGTCTTCCCTCATAAAAACATCCTTCTCGTGTTTCTTTTTCAGGCTGAGTACAAATGTAGTTTTGAAATTAGTCACAGAAATGTTCCTTCATAAGTCTGTATAGACACTCAACAATTTCTTTGCTCTGTGTGTGTGTACTACTCCATATGTTAATTAAGATCCTCCCTCACCTCTTGCTCTTTCATAAGTAGGGACAGGATACTCAGCAACAACAAAGAGAGAGAAGCAGGAGATAAAATGAGTGTATTTCAGACTGTTTGACACTAATAAGGTCAAGTTCAGGTTGTACTTCAAGTGAACTCTGCTACTAAAAGGTAAAATGAAACTGCAGTATTACAAAAGGGAGGTCTAAAATAACTACACTTTAAATGCAGTACAGAAATGTGGAAGCCTGAAAAATGAATTTTCAAATACCTTTTCTGAAACTCACTCCATTTCAGGTCTTACATCTTTTATTACCAGTTCTGCAAACCCTATCATGCCTCCTCAGCAAAATCCTGTTGAGCTAAGTGCTGTGCAAAGAGACTCTGCCTTTAAAAGCTTAAAAATACCACATCCGCATCAGAAAAAGCTGTAGTAATTTCTCTCTAATTAATTTCCTTCCTGTATTCCATCCTACCTATAAAAGGAAAACTTAGTTCTGCCCCTAGTTTTCTATCTCATACCACTCTTGCCTCATGTATTTAATGAGGTAGACAGGAACAGCCACACATGATCTGATAACCACGTACCACAGCTGCTGCCACTGCCCTTCCGCCATCTCTACCCAAGGGGGGAAAAGTGCTCTCTGCATGTTTGCAGGGAAGGGTTTCGGCTCGGTAGGCTAAACCGGTTATTTATTTTTAAACAGTGCAATCTCAGCACAATTCTGGGTTCAAATATGGTAAACAAGTATGGGACAGAAAAGAGAAATTCTTTACAGTCCCAAATTACAGTCTGGTTAACCAAAGCACTCCCTCAGCCAGGTCATTACTGATGCTTTCTTCCCCCATCATTCCAAACAAACTATGCAAAGTCAGACGATTTTACTAATCAACTTCAAAGCAAATATGGATAAACATACAACCAAAAGAAGCCCTAAGGTAAAAGTCACAGCAGGGCTGTCCGAGTACTACCATATCTCATTATACAGTGTGATATAATAAATAATTATTAACATTCAGCTCAAGCACACACTCATTCCATGCTAGATAAATTCTGGACCATTTTATTAAAAACAATCATCTAAACTGTCTATTCAGCATAACTTCCTAGTCTCTATAATCATTTACTTGTTTCAAGTAGAATGAAGGTCTGCATGAGCTCAGCATTCCATGAAACCTAAGACATATGAAAGCCAACACTCTAAAAACTCTCTTTTTCCTGGGGAAGAACTGAACCTGGCATGAGGTGAAACCTCATGAGGAACCTGGCATGAGGGAAATGGCAGTTCCCATATTTGTATCTGCCTCACAGGGTGAGTCAAGCTGACACGTTTAGGTGTACTAGAAAAAAAATAATAAAACCACAAAATAATCAAGGACATAGTTTAACAAATGCAAACCGGACTTCGCAGCAACAAAACCCATTGTCACAAAGAGATATAAAAAAGCCATTTGCATTTTGAAGACTAGGATAACAAAATTCGATGTGTATCAAAAACCAAGTAGCCAGCTGACCGTAACAGCTAGCAAGAATGGCAAAGATTTTGTACAATAGCTAGAAATCAGAGAATGTATTTTAAAAGTTATCTTATTAAGTCATATAATGAAACTCTTTAGGCAAAATGTTCAATAGTAAAGTATGTCCTGTGAACAGCACAAAATGCATATTGTGTACTTTTTTTTAGTTGGCATGTAATGTGAGTGACTCAGAAGTATTCGGGTGATACTTATAAGGATATTCACAACTGGATTAACACACAAACACAAGCCAGTCTAGCAAAGCACAGCTTCTGAATCACAGTATTTCTTTACTGCGACATGCAGTGGCATTTCTTCAGCACTGACCAACAAGTTCCCGGAACATTCTAACTGATAAGAAAACACTATTCTACCATACATAAGCAATGTTGATATCAAACAGAATTCTCATTTCTGCATGTGAAAATAAATTTAGCATCAGATACTAGAAGAAATCAGTGAGATGTGCCAGGGATTCAGGGGTGAACAAATTGTAATCCAACTCAAGTCAGCAGAGGTTATCCAAATACATCAACGGGAGAACAGATCAGTTCAGAGACCATGCTTCCTGTTATTTCATTTCACATTCAAAAATTTGCAATGATATTCCTTAAGATGTTGTCATCTCAGAATGCATGAGAAATCCTAAATAAGCAGAATTAAAGATAATTTATTTGATTGACAAGTGCACAAGGATGCAACAGGCAACAAAGAATAGATTTTACAGCTCATGCTGTATATAGCAAAAAAAAAATACCATGCAGTGTTGGCAAGTCTGAAATAAAAATATGTTCATTCTAGATACTCCTTGAGTGACCAGAGGTCTAGAACCACTCTCTACTACCCAGTCTGAAATGGGAAGCATTATTGACAACATCACAAAACCATTCAAATGTTTAATAACAGGGATCATGTAAATATCCCAAGAGCTGGGGAGACAAGTTCAAAGAGTCTTCATGAAATAAAAGTTTAAGAACTGGCCCCAATTCTTACCAAGTCTCTCCCATAATTTGCTAAATGCTAAAAAAAGAAAAATATATTAAAAATAATATATTCATAAACAAAAGGGAATGTGAAGAATTTATTAGTATCTCTATCACACACTAACACAACACTGAAGTGTATCAGAGGTGAGTGTAAGCTACAAGCTGGAAGAAGTTGAGTAAGAATTGCATCTGAATTACCTGAACACATTTTCAGTGTCTGAAAAGACACAACCAATTCGGAGCAGTATTAAATTTGCTATCATAGCAATGGATATTATTGTTTTAATACTAACTACTGTAAATACAGTAGATAACCAGAAAGACTTAAATAAACACAATTAAAACATAGTTTTATTCACTACTTCCAGAATTAAAATTTACCCTTATAGCCTTGTACCATCAAATTTTGGTTTTTGGTATGAAGCCTACCACAAGAGCTAATTAAGAAACTTCAGATCACACTAATTAGTATTTTCATAAATAGCTAAAATAGCTTTGAGAAGTCAAGACATTTAACTGAGGGGGGATAAAAACCTCCCTCTATAGCTGCAAATTGCTCAACGTAAGTTTTTAGACTGTCAGGGTCTCCAGGAATTCACTCTGTCAGTAGTGCTTATACTAGAAAATAGATGATCTCTACCAAATTATGAATTTTAATGGCTACGGTAAAATCAGCGTGGTTGTGAATCTACTGGGCAGAACTGTAATTTAAGTGCAGCCCATGAGCAGTTAGTTTGGAAACAGGCTGTAGATCAGCCAAATGAAGTTAAGTAAAACAAACCTCAGCAAAATGCACTGGATGTGCTGAAAACTCTTTTTTAAATTATTAACACCTACTCCTGTACACTCCATGGTACCATAATAAAAAAATCCAAATACAAATAAAGGATGTAGAAATCAAAGCAAGCTCCATACAGCACTTTGCTCTTTTAAACTAGTATAAGATAAATATAATTTAATTCCAAGGTCTTAACAATTAAAAGCTAAATATAACCATGCAAAAGGTAGTGCACTGCAAAATGACTTGTGTTTGGGTGATCTGTGACAATCTGATCAAGAAGCATTCTTCTTAAAGTAATCAGCACATGCACTATCACCAATTACACAGTACTATTTAGGCATCACACAAACTGATTTTCTCAACAAACACAAAAATTTCTTCAAATCCAAGGACATATCTCAATGGAAAAACAGAATCATTTTATTAGTAAAATAACAATGTATGCAATGAAAAACTTGTACACACCTTAAGACAGCTTTTTTGCAGTACTTTATGATTTCAAGACTCCTACACATTTCTTGCCCTCTCAAATAAATCAGAAAAACCCTTCTGAGCTTATCTTAAAAACACAGTTCTACAACAGGATTCAGCTCATTCCCTTAAAATGGTTCAAAATGGCCATGGTTCAAAAACAGGTGCAGTGTATGTAACAGATGTAGTACATGAATAACCTCCTCACCTTAAATGTGATTACTCACAAGCTTAACATTACATGTAAATTTAAGCATTCCATGGAATCAAACACTGGTTCAACACTTCCGTGCTGCAAATTACACCACCTTCAGACCATGAGATATTCTTATCCAGAGATTTCCAGATTTTGCCACTGGGTTACAACAGGATTTGATATTCTACTCCAAAAATACAGTTTCTCTCTCTTCCTTCTGCCTTTTAAATCCCTAAAATCCAACAGCCCATTTTTAATATCAACACAAACTACCACATGACATTCTGGATTAGCACTTAATGTCTCTATATGACTTCTTTCTCACGAGTTCATCCTCTTGCTGCACACATTTTGTCAAGAAAGGCAGGGCGAGTTGAAGTTACTCTTCACATTACTCCATGAAAACCATAGCTAATAGGCTCCTCCACAATATCAAACTACACAGAGATAGCCTCTATTTTCTTTTCTTTAAGAAGATGTTACCTTTTTTTGCACTGTATTGCTCCAATCTTTGCTATTTCCCAGGATCTTAAGATGTCAGCAGGAATTTGTTATAAATCGCCTAAACGGGAGAATCCGTAACTTCCTAAATCACATCGTTTATAAAAAACGTCAGCTTCTGTCAAAGCACAGAAAGTTCTTTTAAAGGCATAACTTCATTTTATGGCCCTGGCCAAAGGAAACAGTTGTCTTTTTTTTCTGTATGGTTCATCCCTGGCACTCTATCATTTTCAAAAGTCTCCTTTTTTTTGTCCCAGCAAACAATAAAAATGTAAGTTTTAATGTGCTCATTGCAGTCAAGGAATTTCCTCAGTTCCTACTAGTTTAATGAAGCTGTGAAATATATTACTCTGGAGCACAGATGATCTGTTTGCACAGCTTTCAAAGGATAACTGCACCAGTTCTGAAGCAAAAGGAAAATGTCTATTCCTTCCATTTGTATGGCCAACAATAACTTCTACATTCTGACAGAATCATGTGTACACTGGCGAGGAAGGGGAGTTTCAAAACACTTTATCAGGAAGTCCACAATCCAATAAAATGCAGGCGCCCCAGATACTGATCCAAACTGATGCACAGGATTTGACTCTGAAGTTCAGGGCTGTTGTTTTATTTTTTAAACACAGCTACAGTTATTTTTCTCAACCAAGAACAACAGTTGTATTTTTCAGCATAGATGACCTTAAGAGATGTGAACAATTAGCAAACAGAATTCTCTTGAAGGAGAGAGAGCAGTAAAATTTTTCTATACAAAGAGAACTTAATACAGTAGAACACTGAGTCTGTAACAATGTACTCATCTACATTAGAAGATTCAATGCAGAAGAAAAAACTATCTTATTTATGGTATACTAAAAAATATTCCAGTGGAAGGTATCTCATGACCCACCTGACAACAATCTAGTGATCTCCTAAGGACATTTAACTGAAAACAAATTGCATCTTTCACTTTTGCAAAGAGAACTCTTTGTAGAATTTAATGGAGACAAGTAACTCCTTATGTATCTACTGCCCATGTAGCAATTCAGGTGAGAAATTGTTATACAACAGTGAAGGTAAATCCACAACACATGACTAAAAGCAACACAGCTTTACTCTCACCACCAAACTACAAAATTATATAATACCACAGCTTAGAACTGGGTTTCTAAGAATCCAGTGTTCATTTAAAAGAATAAGTAACTTATTTTTTTAACAACTTTACTTCCTGTCTGTCAAAACCCAGTTATTTACAAGCATTCCATATCATAATTTCATCAGCAATATTATGATCTCAGCAGTCTATCTCTCTGTATTAGCACCGAAGGATGTCAATAGAAAGTATTTGCTTTAAAAAGTATATATGGCCACTGGAAGCTTAGCTTTCTTTGATGAAAGGCTGAGAAATACAGGACTCTAAAGATTTCTAAAGCATATATTAAAAACACATTTCTTTACTCAGCAGCATTTACTCTCCTTTCAGTAGAAGATGTGGGTTTTATTTACTCAAATCATCTCTAAATGTTTTACAAATCAGAAGTAAAACACTAACAGCTCCATCACTAATACCTGCTGAAAGAAGTTTCCATCACCCTTATTCACACATTCTAAGAAATCAGCTAAAAGATGAATACACAACGCAGATACTACCAGATATTTTGACTGATTACTCACATCATACTCTGCAATTCAGGTGTAAAGCTTGTTGATTTTCTTCCACTGCTTGAAGAGGGAACCGCTGACATCGGGCTGGCCACAGTGCTGCTCATCTGGGTAAACAAAGAAATAACAGCACTTACAATATTTGTATTCCATTTCCAAGAGAGCACATGTATGCTTCACACTAGATATTTGAAAAAAAATAAAATATATTTGGAGTAACATGGCAAGTAAAGGTTCTGCATGCAAAAAAGAAGCCTAAGTGAGGCACTAGAAAACTCAAGTTGATGTTCACTGTAACTTAAGTATTGGAAACACACACTAATTCTAAAATATAATTTAGAAGTACCCTAAAAAGTACTAGTGGAAAAGCATTAAGATAAAAACACCACTATTTTGGAATAGATGGTATTCACAGACACCAGATCTGCTGCCCGATCATCCTCTTATATTCCTGCATATCCTAACCACCAGTAAATCACATCCGCACCATCTCCAACACAGCTAAGAGGAGTAAAAGAGATTCTCTGAAAAAGCCAGCTAAAACTTGATGAGCACAGAGATCAGAAACTTCCTTTATACAACACCCCCATCACACACACACTACTTAAATTCATATAACAAAAATGCATTAGAAAGAGTGAGACCTGACCACCCTCATAATACTCATAGCACTGAAGGTACTGTCTTTATACAAAGTATTTCACAGCTTTTCTATATAAATTTTTCATTCAAGAACTCCAAAGCAAACTCAGGACAATTTTACTCTTATTCTATTAAGTAATTAATAAACATACATTTTCATCTTTAATAATATGCAATTCAAATGGCTTTGAACTATTTAATTTTAAAAAAATTAATTTACTAAAGGACTGAATAAGCAAAATTTAATTATGGAAAACTCTATAAATATGTAAAAGGGAGTTTCATTTTTCCCTTCAAAAAATTAATAAAAAACTGCATACTATGTAAGTCCCCTGATAAATAGGACATATTCTCACTATATTTCTTAGTTTTCTAGTTTGTTGCACACTAGTAACAATTGAGTTGTACTGCTGATTTATTGCACTATTAGCAGTAGCGACAATAAAAGCTATATGTCGATACAGTTTGCTGTGCTATAAGAGATTCTACCTTTCTCTATTTTAAAATTCAAAGGATAGGATTGTTTTCTAGAATAGAAATCTACCCCACCACTTCCCAGGGCAGCCTGTTCCAGTGTTTGACCACCCTTTCTGTGAAGAAGCTTTTCTCAATATCTAAACCTCCCCTGGCACAACCTGAGGCTGTTTCCTCTTCTCTTCTCCTATGGCTTTGTACACAAGAGAAGAGCCTGACCCCCACCTGGCTTTCTCCTCCTGTCAGGGAGTTAAAAAGAGTGAGATTTCCCCCCCCCAAGCCTCCTTTCCTCCAGGCAGAGCCCCCTCAGCTGCTCCTTATCAGACTTGTGCTCCAGACCCTTCCCCAGCTCCATTCCCTTCTCTGGACACACTCCAGCCCCTCAATGTCCTTCCTGAACTGAGGGGCCCAAAACTGAACACAGCACCCGAGGACAGGGGGGAAAATCACTGCCCTGGTCCTGCTGGCCACACTATTGCTGGTGCAAGCCGGGTACCACAGGCCCTCCTGGCCACCTGGGCACAGCTGGTTCACATTCAGCTGCTGTTGACCAGCACCCCCAGATCCTTTTCCACTGAGCAGCTTTTCAGCCACTCTGCCCCAGTCTGCAGCACTGCACGAGCTTATTGTGACTTAAGTACAGCACCCAGCACTTGAACATGTCGAACCTCACACAACTGGCCTTGGTCAATTGATCCAGCCTGTCCAGATCTCTTTGTACAGCCTCCCTACCCCACCCAACTTGGTGTCATAAGTTTAATATTTTTATTAATGCTTTCATGTAGATTATCAGACTCCAGTTCATCTTCAGGCAGATTCTAATTTAGTTCCCCATCCTGCAAGCACTTATGCACATGTGTAACTTGAATCACAAGTTTGCTCCCACTCAAGTCTGATTTTAATCACAGTTAGTTACACACAAGGCTAAAGTGTTGTCAGGATCCTGCCATAATCAGCAGTTACCAGAATCATCTAACCTAAACAGTCAAATTAGTGAATTTAAAAAAGAAAAACAAGTAAAAACCCTCTGTAACAAAGAAAGGTGCCAGTATTCATAGGAAAGCTCTATATATCCTTGGAAGGGAGTTAAGAGGAAGCTGCCATGGTACCCACCTTAGCAGAAACAGCCTAAAGATTTAGAAATGTGTATGTATTTTGTTGTTCATCATTTGATTGGGACTAACTACAATTAATTTTAGTAGCTATATATTTATAACCAATACCACAGTACCAATATTCCTAAATAGAAAATTAATAGTGTATTCATTAAAATGTGAATAACATTCAAAGATTTAAGGTGGGGTTTTTTAATTTAGAATTTTTTAAATCTAATTACATCACTTGAAACATATAAGTATTTTCTCTGAACATCCATGACAGACATTGTGCTTTATCCATGAGGTTCTGTTCTGCTAATTTATGAAGCATTCTCCCAAAATTCCCAAAAACCATGGGGCCAGTTCCACAGATGGCTCCTCACAGCATAAGACTCATGCATGTCCTATTCTAGAGCAAATGCTCTGTTAGGTTCCTGCCCTCCAAGTGGACAAGAACAGTTTAATTAAAAAAACTTGAAGGGCTGTACATCTCAGTGGTCTGAGAGCTGAAAGCTTATCAGCTACTGCTTCACTAAAAACTTGGGTCTTCCTATTGCAACCAAGTGATTTAACTTTCAAATCAAGCAGGTGTACAGCATTTTCTTGACATAAAAAACCAACAGCTTGTCAGGCTTCATCAGACCCTTTACAATAATTACTTCCACAGCCCACATTTTGTTTGATGGTTTAGATAATTAACTTCTTTACACATCAAAGTCCCATCCTCCGTATGTTCTATTTCCTTTCTTCCGGACATTTAAAAAAAAAAAAAAAAAAAACATTCAAAAGCAGAAGCACACTCAAATCAATTTTCTTCAATAAGTACAGCTATCATGGAACTGAAAAGCCTACAGTGATCTTCAATGGGTCAATATACTGTATTTGTTTTAGCTCCAAACTGAAATGCAGCTGTTTGCCATATTCTACAAAATGAATTCAGATGTTCAGATTAGGTCACAAATTATTTCAATGTGTTGCATTTTAATCATGAACTCTAGCAAGAAGATACCTTCTGATTAACACTATTTGGATTGGTAATTATGAGTTCTTATCCAAGTAGGTCCAGCTTTTATAAATTCTTTTCTCATAAGTAAAACATCGCAGTCAAATGCATAGTAAAAAACACACATTAAAAGGTATATATTATCACTGATATAAATGTTTAAAAGCATCTACTGTAATCTCTATGTCTTTTACCTTGAATAGTCATAACAGAAAACACTTGTTCCATATGAATCAGCAGAACAAAAGTTATCAGTTGAGAGAAACAAATTTTAAGTCATTTCTCATCAAGTTTAAGCCCATCCATCTCATCACAGTAAGATACCTGGGCAGATTTCTGTTTCATAACTCTTCTAAATATTCATATTCACTCTGAAATTACCAAGCAATATTAACTCACACTGACTTTTCTAAAATCAGTAAGTGATCTGTATAACCCACATATTTATTCAAGATCCATCTGAGAGACATAAAAATTGGAATTTCACTGCCCCTAAAACTTGAATTTGATAGAAGGGTTATACATTCAGGCAATATCCCATGCTATATTTAAATACAAATATATATACAAAATCATATCACAGAACGGTTTGGGTTAGAAGGTATCTTAAAACTCATCTCAGTCCAATCCCTTGCCAGGTGCAGGGACACCTTCCATCAGACCAGGCTGCTGAGGGCCCCAACCAAGCTGGCCTTGAAAACTTCCAGGGGTAGGGCTGACACAGCTCCTCTGCTCCCGTGCCTCGCCATCCTCACAGCAAAGAGCTTCTTCTCTTTATCTAACCTAAACCTCCCTGCTTTCAGCTTAAAGCCATTTCCCACTAGTACCATCACTGCACACCCCCTCCAGCTCTCTTGGAACCCCTCTAGGTACTGGAAGGTGCTGTGAGGTCTCCCCTTCTCCAGGCTGAACAACAGAGACTCAGTCAAGGCTTTCGAAATACTACTCAGATACTTTCACCAATCCCCACTGCTGAAATGTCACGCGAAGATCTAGGAGAAAGATGCACCCAAACAGTCACTACAGAACAGTCCTCTAATAGACCACCTGACAGCTGATCCAAACTCACTCAGGAAGAGCAAATGTTAAGAGTAGTACAGTTTTCACTTCGCCAGAAGAAAAAAAACATGTAAGTCTACTCTGGGTTAGTTTAAAACCAAAGTGGATTTGCAGAGATTCTATCTGATGTCTCTGTTATAGGCTAAAGAAGGTGCAGGATTACCAAAAAATAGCAGTGTCCCTGTGAAAAATTTTACACTTAATAACACAGAGAAGCTACCATTACAATGATTTAATTTATCAAGCATACATCTAACGTGGTTATCACATCAGTCTTTTCATAAATACATTTTGCATATAACCTCAAACCATGCAAAAATTTAAAGACTGACAAATTTTCATTTATATAAACTCAAACAAAACAGGAAGGAAAGGAAAGCCAATATAACTATGGATTAACACAAAAGTAAAATTAATGCTTTTGTTTTCACACCCTCTGTTTCAGAGAAATTAGATTAACTAGTGTGTTACCACTGAGTATTTAATGGCCTAACCAGCTGACAAGAGGGTATAGGATAACAGTCTTCTAGGATTGGAGATGTAAGAACTTAATTAACTACAGGAAATACAGATTTTTGTTACTGCACTTCTTTTAAAAAACAAAAACACACCCATAACCCTGCTGAACACATGCAAGACTGGCTTTCTGAGTGTATGCTCAAAACTATAAAAAATAAGAGAAAGTTAAAAAAACCCCAATATGCCATGACCAAATGCAAGAGTACATATATTGTTTTATTGCTTATCACCCACTCTCCCAGTAGCACAGAATAACTGAAAATTAAAACACTAAGTGTGAAGTTCTTAAGTACTCCTGAGCTGTTCAAGCAGGCTGGAACTAGAAACACTCTAAAGGGTCTCAGATAAGCACAGTGCATGTGTGATCTAGGATTTATAACAAAATAATGACTGATAGTATACAATGAAATTACTTTATCCTGTAACTATACTACATCCTCTAACGCGCCCCCGTCGAAAACTATCAGCTTTTTGGGCAACAATTAGGAAATGTTTTTGTTTACAGAAATAGGATGAATAACTTCCATATTCCCCAAGCACAGCATCTTAGAAAGCCAAGCAGATAAAGCAAAGGCACAAACTTTCAGGGAACAGTCAGACCAAATACAGGATTAAAAGCAATCTGTGGGCAGGCAGTGACACATCTGCACTGGGTCTGCACACAAGAATATTGTTCAAAGCTCAGGCTGCCATCTCAGCTTTCTTTCATTTTCAATTAATTAACAAAGTATCACAAATACTTTGCAGAATGCATGCACTATTCATTCTAAGGATAACACATTACATCTGCTGCTGCTGCTTCCATTTATTACTTGATAGACCAAATTCTTAGGGTAGCTTTATTTTAAACTGAATACCAGAAAGAAAAATTCATCTTATAGCTGTCAATGCACAGCCCAGCTTTCACCACCCAGACAAATAAGCATCTCATCCTTAACCATGACTCTCTTGGAACAGAACATGCTTGGAAAGCTCACATGAATACAAGGAATACAACTGAACATAATTTCCCCCTGTCCGTTTAAGAGGCAATTCAGTCATTCATTCCCATGCAGAAATTAGAGGAGAAACATGCATGGCTGATAACAACAGGTAAAACCAATTTTCTAATACATGTAGGCATAGATTTTCATCCAAAGAATAACATGCATCCTAATGATTTTATCTTCAGAATTGTCCTGTTCAACATCCCTGAAGATAAAATAATCCTTCATGTTCATTTCTGTATCTCATAGAGTATCTTTGTGCATTACTTTTACTGAAGACCTTACATGAAAGCAGTAAACAAGCACAACTCTCTCAATGACTTAGAAAGGAAAGAAAAGTCACTAAAGCAACTTCAGACTAAAATAAAACCTTCGGACTCCACTGTGTGCAACAACTGCTGTGTTTTACTCAAAATGACTCTGCATGTCCTCGTATTTGAAGCTATTATTTGTCCATCCCCAAGTTAGACATGACAGTTACTTTAAGCCTCTTCTCAGCCAGACCACAGAATGGTCTGGACTACTGAAAGAACTCTAATATACAGATGTTACTGTTTTATCTGAGACTGGGAAATACAGAGAATAATTTTACATGAGAGCTCTGCCTGCACACCTGGAGGTGTTCACAAACACTTCTCAGAGTTTCCAACTCCAGCCTAATCAGAGCTCTGTCCTTCCCTAACCCTAGCCTTTGTTTTTAACATGGAAGCAGGCAAAATGAATCTAACATATACACCCACCTTCCCCTGAACGGAATGCACACACTTTTTTGCAGAGCTTTGTGCCACAGTGGCCGTTAATAGCACTGCAAATTAAGCACAAATTATTTTTTCCTTCCTTCCTAAAAATGCTTTAAGAAAACAGTGTGAAGACCAAACAATCTGAAACTAACAGCAAAGTTTCCACCGCTTTCAGAATCTGACTCTGAATTTATTTCAACTAGCAATTGTTTTTTCTTAATACATAAGTATTACAAACCTTCCATACCAATTATTTAATAATTGTATAGAGATGCAATTCAGTGGCCATGACCTTTCTGTGGGAACCACTAACAATTTTCAGTGAAGCAAACACAAGGTATACTCACGGGTCTAGTGATAAAAATAATGCTTCCAAGTCATCAGGAACTTGCACGCTTGATTCCAGCATGCAAGGATGAACAGGCCACAAATTGTGACTTGCTCAGTATTTTGCTTTTTCTGATGAGTAAAGCATTCCTGTATTAATATGCAGAGGTCAGGTTAGCTCTGTCAATATGTTTTACTGGTCACTGGCCAGCAAGCTACTCCATTAGTGAGTATGCATCCCTGTTTGCCTTTAGCTCTATTTAAAGTAAATTAAAATTTAAGGGTTTACTAACAGAGGTGGATTTACTGTGAAGCATAACCAAGTTACCATTAGCTTTAAACTGTATCTTCCTTGATATAACTTCTGTCTCTAAACCTTCACCTGCCTTCATCTCCTTTCAAAATGGCATCTTTCCCAACCTATCACACTGATTACATCGACCCTTCTCCTCTCATATCACCCTGAGCTGTGTTTGATTCACTATTTGAAATACAGTTAAAATCATTTCATAATATAGTTACACCCTGACCTTAATTGAATATTCCGGCATATCAGGAAACCCATCAAGTTATGGCATCAACGTATGTATATAAAATTCCTCATCAAAAATGAGTGTCCAAATACATAGCTAAGATTATAAAAAAATTCTCCAATTCTTGTTGTGGGGCTGCTCCGCTTTCAGAAATCAGTGCTTGCCACCATAAGCATAAATCCTCTAGAGGAGAAAATGTCTACTTCCATTCATCTACGCAACACCTAATACAAGAAAAACTACAGGAGAAGCAGCCATGGCCTTAATATAAGGTAGAAGCAGGAATATTAATTCTTTAGAAGTAGGTCTAACAGCATACCAGTAATATTCAGGCCACCCAACCCTTTTCAGAGATCTCATAGCCACAGATGATATCCAGTAACTTCCTGCTAAAATGCATTCTTGTTTACTCAAAAATACGCCTTTCTCCCAGGTGCACCTCAGTACAGGGCTTAACTCTTGCCAGCATCTCTCAGGCAAATCAGAACAATTATCAATATTGCTCTTCAGTGTTAAGTGCTTTTAAAAATCATATGCTTGAGTGGCATTTCAAGTAAACAAGCCTACATTTCAGCGAAGTCTATTGGAAATCACCTCTTCCAAACAAACTCTTGGCCTCTTTTTTCCATTACTCCTACTTCTGTGATGGTTTAAGGAGCTGCGTGAACTAGAAACTTTGCAGTTGACTCTGCAAAAGTCTGATTGTAATCAAACACAATACTTCAAACATATGCAAAATACAGGGGTAGAGAAAAGCCAAAGACTATTTATAAATAGAAATTTCACCTGTGATAGCTTGCACTTACTAAAATTAATAACTACTCCACATAGCACTACAAATGCCAAGTAACTGAAACAAAGATTGCAGATCAAATCAATACCATTTTCAGTACCTTTGACAGGCAGGTTTTTCGATCAGCTCCAGATAAGCTTGTAACTGAGTCACCACTGCCTGGTTCCATGAGAACATAGGCCTACCTAATTTCCTTTTCTTTACATGCTTGTGTATCTACACATTTGGATATTTCACAATTGCAACAAGAGCATTAACTCAATTAGTTTCTACGGTATAATTACACTGCCAGGGTTTGGCCTCATGCCTTAGAACACCCTTGCAGTGATGACCTAGAAAGACACTGTCTAGCTGGTCTCACTGCTCGAGGGCATCACATCAGAACAGCAATAACAACGTGAACGACATTCACTGTTGCTCTATGCTGTTACATGCAGGCAATTCTTAAAACACTTGTAGCTTGCTAAATTACAACTTGCTTACGCTGACAAGTTACTAATTGACTAATCAACTCTCAAACAGCTCCATTCTGTGCTACCCAGAACATAGCCCAGGAGAGTAATTCAGCTGGTTATGACAGTCAGAGGCTCTAAAGGCTACAAAATCCTGTGAAACCTTAAGCAATGTCTTCAAATTCATTGATTCAAAAATCACAAGTTAAATGCCACTAAATGATTTCTTGTTCACTTCTCAGAGACACAACTTTGAGTTTTTCCTCCTGCAGTTTTAGTATATTCTGGTTAAGACCTCAAGCTTTTCTTCAGAATCATCACAGCTAAGAAGCTCTTTATCTAACTTTTTCAAACTTTCACAAGCAGAGATGGGGCTTTCAGAAAAACATAAATTTATCCTGTTACAGTTGGAAAAGCTGCTTTTACCCTCAACATTCCCTCCTACACAGCAACAATACAAAGGATAGAAAGGAACCAAAATAAAACAAAATGTGATTTGTATATTGGTAACATGTAAATAGGAGCCTGCAAAAAGTCCACCAAAGTTAACAAAAGGACTGACACTGCTTTCCACACCACTTGGATCTGGCCAACAGTGAAGAAAGATATGCAAAAAAGGAGAGAGGGTGGGTGCACTGCATGCTGCCAAGAAAGCACCGCTGCCTTAAGCCAAAGGGAAAGCTAGGCCTGTACCAAGAAAGAGAATGATGTGGGAGTTACATCAAAGACTTCAAAAGAAAATTTTAGCATAACACCAACACGGCTGTAAACCTTGAAACACATTCACTTGTAGGAAATCAAATGTCTCACAATAAATCATTAACACTAATGCCATACAGCAAACTTGCATTGTCTGCAACATCAGGTTCCTGCTCCCATTTCACAAACACAGTAATACATATTTTGCATGTATACGTGCTTTGCAGTCATTGCCTGCAACTCATCCATTTGTGTAATTTCTAGGAACTCAGAAGCAGTCGATCTGTACACAGGAAGTATAAAAATATTCTAAGTGGAAAAATCACTTACAGCTAACACAGAGAAACATTATTCTGGACTGTCAGTCCTAGGCTTTTAGCATTTACCCGTAACTTCTGTAAGGACTAATACTTTCTATATGGAACACTGTAAACCCTCTGTGAACATTCTGGCATATCAGGAATAACATCAAGTTAGGGTATCAATGTACGTATCTAAAATTTCTCATCAAGAATGAGCAGCCAAATGCATAGGATACCAGCTAGGGAATATCACAGGATTCCACTTAGGGAATCTCCACACCTGCTCGGGCAGAATAAACAAAATCCATTTCCTCCAGATGAAATTTACAAACTAGTCACATTTCACAACATCAGAGTGACACGAAGAAATTAACAACACCCAGCAGCACACAGTGTACTGCAGGCCAAAGCCTGGCCGCTGTCACATAATTTTAAAGAATATTTTAAAAAATTATAAGTTTAAAAAAAAAAAACAAGTCCTAGGAACACCGTCTAGATTAGTCGCGAGACGACAAAACGAACAGGGCAGGGTCCAATGTAACACTGAAGGCCACCAGCAAACCCCGGGCCCCCCCGCGCCCCCGCCCCGCAGGTACCGCGGGCAGGAACCGCCCCGTTAATGCTCCTGAAGGCCCCAACAACGAGCAGCCTCACTAAGTTAATTAATAGCAACACACTCTCTAATTGCGTGCCCTCTCTGGTGACTCACTCAAAGGCTCACCCCTGGGGATGGATGGATGGATGAGGAGGAGGCTGAGATGTGCAGGGGAGGAATGATGGAAGGAGGGTGGGAGCAGCTTGTGGTGCCCGGTCCCCCACCCCGTGTGC
>VZRS01002382.1:511118-528500 GCA_013398055.1 Ifrita kowaldi
CGAGGGGCAGGCACTGAACCTCGGTCCTTCCCCTCCACGCGCTGCCTGGACCGAGGCGAGAAACGAGGGGGACGGAAAAGCAGCAGCAGCTTCACGCTGTTACCCCCACCCGCCACCGCCGCCACGGCCGCCGAGGGAGGGGGGGTAAAATGGCGCCGCCCGCGCCGGGGAGGAGCCGGTTCCGCCACAGCGGCCGCCCCGCAGATGGAGGCGGAGGCGGCGGCACCGGCACCTCCCAGGGCGCGGGGAGGAGCCGGGGCCAGGCGGAGCCGCCGCCGCTTCCTCCCGCCGCCGCTGCCGCCGCTGTGGTTCTCGGCCCGCCGCTCGCAGAATCGCCAGGGATTAATGCGTGTGAATATCTCAAAGGCGGCTGCCAGGAGGATGGTGCCAGGCTCATTACACTGGTGCCCAGCGACAGGACGAGGAGCAGTGGCCATGAAATGAAACACAGTAACTTTCACCTAGACATGAGGAAGAACTTCGTTGCGTTGAGGGTGGCAGAGCACTGGAAGAGGCTGCCCAGGGATTTTGTGAATTGTCCCTGTCTGGAGACATTCCAAACCCACGGGGACGCGTTCCTGTGTCACCTGCTCCAGGTGATCCTGCCTTGGCAGGGGGGTTGGACTGGATTCTCCAAAGGTCCCTTCTAAACCCTAACAATTCTGGGATTCTGTGAACCGCACAATCAATTAGGTTGGAAAAGACCTCTGAGATTGTCGAGTCCAACCTATGACCAATCACCTCCTCAGCCAGACCGTGTCCCTCAGTGCCATATCCGGCCTTAAACACCTCCAGGGATCGTGTTGAAGGCACTGCCTGATGGGCCATCGCCACCTTTTCCTTCCCCCTCAGTGCCAGGCATTGCTGGAGGGCAGCAGGAAGGGGCCCCAGGGCTGCAATGAGTCCAAAAAGCCAGGGGATTTTGGGGAGAGACAGCTGGATCCCCCCGCAGCAGGGAGGTGTGGGTGTACGCAGGTGTCTGGGCTCAGCACAGGTGCCAGCACACCCTCATCTCTGCAGCTGCAGCCACATCCTTGTACAGGTGTTCAAAAATAGCACAGTGCAAACAACAGCGACCTGTGTTCGTCTTTACCCTTGGAAATACTGGTGGATCCTTACTACAGCAATACCCAGTTGCACTACTTCAACCATGACTGAAGCCAGGGAGGTTGAGGCTGGACATTAGGAAGCATTTCTTTACTGAGAGGGTGGTCAGACACTGGAAGAGGCTTATGGAGAGGTGGTTGATGCTCTACCTCTCTCAGTGTATAAGAGGCATTGGGGCAATGTCATTGTGCTTTAACTTTGGTCACGCTTTAACTTTGGCTCAGCCCTGACATGGTCAGGCAGTTGGACTGGATGATTGTTGGAGGTCACTTTCAGCTGAAATATTCTGTTCTTTGCTGTGCTGATTCAGTGCACTGGCATGGTTACATGCCCATGTTTTCCTCTGATCCCTGGCAATGGTGGCTTTCCTCTTCCTAAATCCTGCCAGCTCATCAGGTTGATGGGGAAGGACATGGCTAGGCAAGCTGGAGCATTAACCCACCTTTCCTTTCTTTTAACCTTTCCTTTCTCCTTTCAACGTTTTCTTCCTTGGACACCTCCTAACAGTAGGTTTCTGTGAGTTTAGTTTGGTCGTTCCACTAGTCACATGCAGATTTGTTAGGAGACAGGCTGATGTGTGCCATGCTATAAAGTGGAACTAATAAATGAGACCGACAGAGGTAAATGGAGTAACCATTAGTGCTTTGAAAAAAATCTTACTTTTCTCAAAAGTTTGTGGGGTGTATAACTTTGAAAGGCAGTCTTTTACTCTGCCCTGCTTAGTCCCTTTTTAATTCAAATTCCTGCCTACACACCAAGCAGGATTCGTATCATTTTACTAGGATTCATTCTAAGAAACTGACAGCTTAGAGACTTTTGTAATTTTATGTAAATCTCTGCATTTTACTTCTTTGGGGATAAGAAAAGGAGGAAGAAGAAAGCTCTAGCAACCACTGCAATAATCTTAACAGTCTAGGGGCCATCTGAATTCCAGTTTATTAGAAAGTCATCTAATTTTCTTTTTCCCATAGCTGACTTCTGCTACACTTACTTTTTTTTTTGGCTACCACTCACTTCCCGTCCTTCTTGCTACTTCATATAAACACTCTGTCAGTCCCCTCTGCATTGCTTCCTCCCTGTTCCCACCTCCCACATCAGCCTCAGGAAGACGAGGTGATTCTGTGACTCGCTGCCGAGCGCTGCCAGCCCTTCTCTCTTCTGCCGCTGCTGCTTATGATTATGAAAGTAAAGCTGATACCAGCCCGAGCTCTGACAGCAACAGGGCAAAACACCAAGATATTATCCTGGAGAATGAGAGGCCTCATACTGCTGATTCTTGCCTGCACAGCAAAGTCTTAAGTCATTGCTGCGAGGAGGATGGCCTGAACTGTTGCTTCCTGTTACACATTTTAAAATATCTGGGCAACCCCAGTCAAAGCAGGATTATCGACAAGCATTTTCCCGGCCAAAAGAAGAATCAAAACATTCTGTCAAGTTATGAAAGGTACTGCAGAAAAACTCAAGGCGAGTCAAGTTTTTAGCCAAATTCTGTGATTTTTCAAAACCTTACATTAAACTGAGGGAGACAAGGCAGCATATTGCTGACATTTCTATACTTATCTTTATATATCTCAGAATTGGTAGGACACTCTAATATAAAAACATAGAAAAAATAGAGAAATTACTATGCCAGTTCCATATGGTAATTTTAATACGGGAATTACTGGGATAATATGGTTGAGCATGTCCAGTGTGAGCTACATAACTTCCAGGAGCTTGGATAGAGGCAGCGTGACTTGGTGAGGTGCCTGAAAAAGCACTGACAGAAACATTTCCTGACAAATTGTGTTGCTGTGCAGAACCCTTTTGCCTGCAGTGAGAGGTTACCAGTTCATAAGGGATTGAAGTTCCTTCCCCATGATGAGCTGGGCTGATGAGAGAACATTTTTCCCTTGTTGCCACTTCTATAGGTGATAACTCCTGGCAGAATAATTGAACAAGACAGATACCTACCGGCTATGAAATCTGAAGTCAATATAAGAAAATCTGCTAGAAGACAGGAGGAAAGAGCACTGAGGTGTCCCTTCTAGTACTGTGCCTTTGTCTAGCTGGTAAAAGTGCAGAGGCTGCTCTCTGCTTGAGTCTAAACTCTCAGAATACTTGCAAAGAGGGAGAAAAAAACATGATCAAGTTTTTGTTATGTATTATACAGAACCAAAAAAGGGCACATACAAGATTGTTTCCCCTTCTCAGGTCACCTTTCAGATCATGAGGTCATTATGAACTGTCTCAGCACTTTTACAAACTGGAGTCTGCTCAAAACATAATGCTTACAAAGTTTCACTTTGAATAGGCCTGATTTTCTCTGTCATTTGTTTTCACTTTTTATTTCTCTGCAGAACATAAAAAGTCAGAAAACGATTTTATTTTCCCCCTCCATAGCATATAATTTACATCAAACATCCCAGGAGGTCAGTACCACTGGGGTGTCATTTAAATACAATGAATACAAAGTAATGAAGCTCTTGCTGGAGTGGATGGCCACAATTCTCAGAGAGAGAGAGAGTTTCCAAAGCATGTGGAGAAAACACAACGGGAGACCGAGTGAATTCATCACACCACAAAAATGTCTCCATCCTGTCGACAAAGTCATTAAAGGAAAATGAACCATTGTTACTCTAGACGCTTGCATTCCTTCGGCATAATAACCTCAGTATAGAAGCATTGGGGCAAAGAGAATTTGCACACACAGGAGAAAAAAAAATTCGATCTATTAAAAAAAAAAAATCCAGATTATGTAATGAAAGAAATCCTCCATGCTCCAAAGAGGAGACGGAGCCTCTGCAGAAGCCACAACTAATAAGGAACCTTATGCAGTGGTACAGGGCGGTTTCTTTTCCTCCTGCCAACAAGTCAAAGTAAATGCCAACCCGGACAATTTTTTTCAGATAACCCACAAATTATGTTCTCCTTTAATTACATGGCTGTTTCTACCCTTTGCTGATCCATAGCCATCCTGGTTTTTAAGATCCCTTATTGAGATTTCCCCAGTACCATTTCCTTTTTCATATTCACTTACTTCCAATAGTTTTTTCAGTTGCTATTAAAGCAATCTGTGAGGAATGCAGGGATTAGAAAAGTTTGCTGTGTTCATTTTTATTTATTTTTTTGGCAAAGGATGTCCGAATAAGAGAAACTGTCACATGCCTACAGTAAAGCATAGCATATACCAGTTTATGAAAATAGATTGTACTTCTGTGGATCTCCCTCAAGGAAATACCACTTTAAAGCAAACCACCGTGCAATCCCTGGTAAAAAAAAAGTAGCATTAGAGACCTGCAGCAGAAATCCCTCCCTTTATAATAAATTATTCCATGGTGTGGCAAAGGCCTCTTCATTGTACTAATTAAAACAGAAACATGCTAATTAAATTACTACCTTTAATTGTCAAAACCATATAGGAATGTAATGGATAGATTACTTTTTTTTTAAAAAAACGAATACCTTGATTTAAGCAAATACTGAAAGGGAAATCTGTTCTTTATTTATTTTTAGTAACTGCATGGAAACAGGGAGCCTACTAAAAAATGAGCAGAGCTACTGAGGAAACACATGCCAGCAAACACCAACTCATACCTGTTAATTACAACAAATATGCTCGTAGACAACAGCAAGAATGCTATTTATCCATCATTTACAGCCACTGAAGCTCAGGGAAAGGAATTGGTTTGCTGGCCAATGTCCCAATTAATTGGGCGTGCTATTTATTAGGGTGCTGATTAAAGTGTACTCTGCAATATAATAGTTGAGTATGAAGTTGCCAACTCTTATTCACTCCTGGCTCATAGGGATGAAAGCAGGAGAGTAGACTAGCACAATATGAAAATAATTATGTATTCCGTGCCAAAATGGATTTGAGGCAATTCCAATGCCTGGAAATTAAAGACCTGGAGAGACAGAATTAGGTAGCACCGTGATCTTGAGGACAGAACTTTGTGTTGTGTAATCCAGTTGTGACCAAGACCTTCAATCTGTAGCAGCCATTTTGCACATGTATTAACACTCCTCTCAGAAGCCAACCCCACAGGCACGCCCTTAAGTAAGCAGCATATGAATTAAATATAAAACAAGATAAAAGCAGAGTTTTGTTTCTGACTGATCTGAATCAACGCACTTGAAGAAAAACTTCTTTAGGGGGGCCCATTTCGCAGCCACTCCTCCAGCCTGTCCAATCAGCTGCCCTAACTGAGACCGTACCTTAAATAGTGCTTATTTGCTGTGCCCTTTTCAAAACCGTGGCTTCCACAAATGAGGCTGGGAGTTTCCACACACAATCGAGGAAGCTTATGCTAATAATTGTATATGTTATCTGAAGTAATGCTTGAGGTTTGATCTCAACCAAGATAACCACCAGAGCAAACCAAAATCACGATTTGTACCAGCAAAGAATTTTTTGGTCCTGGATCACTCTTAACTCACCTTGTTAGTGCTGAGGCAAGACCTGGGTAGAAGGCCCAACTGTCCATGACTATTAATGAATTTAAAAAGTCCACACATGTTTTTGTTCTTACCTTCTTCCCACAGGGCATTCACAGCATTTTGGCATCATCATGCATTGCACCTCTATAGCCAGAGACATTCAAGGGTGACTTCTATGGTTAGAGAACTCCAGACAAAAGGCTCTAAAAACAGAAAATGAGCTTTGGTGCAGTCTTTCTTACAAAGCTGACTGTGCCCAAAAATCCATGCAGATTTGAAAAGAGCACTCTGGCAGTATGCTGGATATCCTTGTCACCTATAGATGAGAGCAGTAAAGAGCAGACAAAGCTCCAATTCTCCCAAGCAATGTAAAGAGCCAACACTTAGTAGCCAGAGACTCCTCTAGCTAAGGGGCAGGTAGCAGTGTTGGCTAAATGTCAAAATGAATCTCAAGGCACTCCCTAAAGCACAACATCAAGAGAGATTCACCACCCCTGTAATCACATCTGCCCATCACTCTGGCTGACCTGCCTGCCAGCATTTCACTGAAACTGCTGTACGGCACAAAATGCACAACCAAAGTAGCTTAAGCCTGACTGAACTGGAAGCCTAGTGATCACACTAAAACCAGGATGTATTCTGCCAACTACAATATCAGGAGCAGGTTTCAATGGAAACCCAGTCCCCATGGTCAATGCTGGCAAGAAATCAGTTCCTCCAAAAGCAGACATCTATGTTTGTCCATTAGACTTGCTCTGTAGAAGCCACTGACTGTGTTTGTGAGGGCTGCGCACAGTTATCCATGTCAAGTCCTCTGAGCTATGCTGTCTCCCTCCACTTGCCTTTCCAAAGCACCTCACACAGGTCCTGGCTCAGATGTGCTAGCTCCATGGTGATTTTTTAGGTAGCCCAAGGCAGCTGTTATGGCATTAGAAGCTTAATTTTAGGCAAGTGAATTGAGCCTTAGGTCACTATTGAGTACCATGGGAGCTTAAATAGCTAGCATAAATATAAACAGTTACTTTTAGACAACCAAATTTAGGTGTCTGAGCCTGGAACTCAGCTCTCCTCTAGCTGTCATTTGTCCAAGGAAAACAGCGGTTATATATAGTTATTTTCCCCTTATATTAGATATACAAATTGGAGTATTATGTTGCTAGAGGAAAATTTGCAGGTTTCAGAATCCTTTGTAGCAAAAACACATCTGGGTCATTTGCCATGGAGAACAGGTGGGATCCTCAGGTTAACCATTTCCAAATTACATGGTTAGATTATTATGGACTCCAGTCATAAGCCTTTGGAAGATAAGTGAGAATTAGCCAGAACACTGAGCTTTCCTCTGCAGAAAAAAATATAAGCAGAGGACATTAGTTCTTTCTGGATTGCATAGTCATATAATGAAAGTTTCCAGAATCAGTCCATTCAAAACAGTACTTTCCTGAGATGTAGGAATAGCACCAGCAATTTGCATCAAATTACTACTGGACTGCAGAATAAATAAGATCAGCCACAGGTTGCTAAAGATTTAATTGCCTTAATGTTCTGAAACAAATTAATGTTATTTCACCATGCAGAGCAGGTAGAATACTGAGTTTATGGTTCTCTAACACTTCTTATTTCTCAGGGTGGGTGCCCAGTGGTGGTAACCTGTGTACATTAGATATGAGATACAAATATATCAGAGAAGCTTTTTTTTTTCCTCTGAATAAATATTTAAATATTTAGGGCCAAATTCCATTGCTAAACATATGAACACAGCTCTCTTTGAGCTCATTGGACGGGTGCATGTGTATCTAAGGGCAGAACTTGGCCCTTAGGTTTTAGATTTTAGCACCAAGCTTCCAATGTGAAATAACGTGTGATCTGTAACACACAGGAAAGCAGCAAGACCTGGTTTTAAAGGAAGGGTACAATTACATATTTCCATCTTTCTTTTGGATAAGAAGTACTGCCTTCAACAGTGGTCCTGAGAATATTCTTACCTCTTCCCCAGACAGTTTTCCT
This sequence comes from Ifrita kowaldi, assembly GCA_013398055.1. NCBI lineage: Eukaryota > Metazoa > Chordata > Aves > Passeriformes > Cinclosomatidae > Ifrita > Ifrita kowaldi. The sequence continues at coordinate 518,649 of VZRS01002382.1, forward strand.
TTTGTATAAGGTGCTCCTCTGGCAGCTTTGGTCATTCCTGTAGCTGAGAAGCAGAGCAGGATACTTTTTTATTTCTTTACAGCTTCTCTCCAATTTCCATTCTGCCAGTGTCAACTTAGTATCATGATGGAAAATACAGAGCCATTTTAAAATACACTAATGATTTAGATATGGTTTTTGAATTATGTTAAAGTCAGGACACTGATGTTAAACTATAGGCAGTGTGTTCAGATCAGCCAAAGGACATACCCAGTCAACCTTTCCAATGAGCCAGTATTACAGCTGGGATCAGCTAAAGCATTTTTACTAGGAAATGTCTACAGAATGCCAATACAGAGCTCTTGAATCTGGAGAGATTCTTTCCCTATGCTTGCTGCCTCTTTTATCCCTCCCTTTAAAAGTATTTGTAAAGTATTTAGATTTTTGAGTATCCATTTTATTTTTTAAGGATCACATTTCACCTAACATCCAGGGCCAGAAAAGACATGGAATGACTGCATGGTACTCATGCAATATTGTGTGACTGGACATGCAGCGTGATAGAAACCTGTACCAATGCCAAAAACAAAAAAGAGACAATGACCAAAAAAAACTCATCTCAAAAAAAGAAAAGATCCCCCAAGCATAAGTGTAGTGATTGACCCCTCTAAAATTTCTCCAGGGTTTCAAAATTCCTCAAAAATTGCTCTCTCCAATCTAATATAGCTCTGGATTTTATTGTTATCAAAAATACTCAGACTGTTATCAACTCTGTGAGCCTAGTGAACAGTTCATATATTTTAGTGGGTTTTGTGAGAGTCAGTATCTTGTTGGGAATTAAAGTTCTTGAGGGATGGAAGGCTTTTGGAAGACTTATTGTGAAGTCTTACCTTTGATTCCTTTTCTGTGGTAATATGCTAATGCTAATGGCATCCAGCACAGCAGAGAAAGATCTTGCTCAGTTTTAAAGTTTTACAGATGCAATTATAAGTGAAAGTGGACTACTAGCTTCCTCCAGTCTTTTTAAAATCCTGCACAGATAGACAGACAGACAGACAGATTAAACATTAATCCTTCTAAAAATGTTGTTCCATTTGTGGCCAAAATAGTATTTTATGGCATTTATTGCAAAGGTCAACTAGAAGTTGTTCCGTACAAAATAGCATCTTCTTTTATCCACTTGAAAAATAACTTCTGCTTCAGTTTCCTTCCTCATATGCCAGCTTATTCTTTGCGTAATTGCAAAAATAAATACCATAGAAAAAAAAATCTCTGGTACAATCCACTTCTTTTATGATGCTTCCACAGAGCTGGTCAATTATTAATGAGCATCTAAGAAGTAAAGATACCTGACCCAGTTGGGTTTGGCAAAAAAGTTTCTTACGTTTTTTCACATGGGCTCAGAAGAGCATATAGTGTACTAAGGGCTTGCAAGATTCAGCTTTATTTATTATGTCAGCAGCCTCACATGGGGAGAGCTTTGGTCACTTATAGCATGGGTATTTTCTTCCACTAATTGTTCTTTAAATTAGCATAATCTTCGGCAATTGGCTTGTGGCCTTCAAATCTGTATTGATGTAGATGATAAGGGACTGTACATTAAAAGTCCTGCTCATTATCTGACATCCTGCAAGTGTACACCAGCACAGAAAGTTGCAGGCCATGCTGTCAGAGAGGACTTTGCACTATCCCAGGTTTACTGCATCTGGCCTTTTAGAGCATGGATATTTTGGTAAGCAGGTACATACCCCAGAGGAACAATGTGTTTTTGACAACTGCTGTCAAAATGCCTCCCCAGTCTCCACACATCTTGGAGCACTGTTGAAAACAACTGCTCATCCAGCGTGGACAAAGTCAGTGAGTTCAACATCTATTGTAACAAATTCTTCTGTACACTCTGAGGCAAATCCTACACAGGCAAGTTGTCCCATGAGCCATCAACACGGCATAGTTTGCTGCAGTAAGCAGTGAACTTAGCTAACCTTGTCATACCAGTGAGGCAGCTACTTCTACTGGTACTTGAGTGGATCTGAGGGCGCAAAACTATTTTTGACACCCTTCATCAAAAACAGGACATTCTTCTTGGGAAGGCAAAGCCCCAGCAACGTTGCCCACATGCTGAAGTGCACTGGGGTGAGTTAAGGACAAGGGATCATCACTCAGAAAGGCACTTATTCATTTTAAATTCAGAATACTTTTGTTGTGGAATGTGGAATTACTGAAGTTTGTATTGATAATTTCACATATGGTAGAAGAAAATAAGCAAACACATTGTGTGCATCTATTAAATCTGGTAGACTTAATAACAGCCCAGTTCCCCTTTCACACCAGTGTAAATCAAGAGAGGTAGAGCTCAAAGCCCTGGAGTTACTTGTACATGAGAAACAAATATTTCTGAAAAATTATATACCTTCTTCTTACTTCTCACTTAGTTTTCCTGATTGCCTTAAACAGTTATGTCTCTGCTGGACTCAGAACATAAAACGGGGAGAGGAAGGGGAGCATGGAAGGACAATGGGAAGACAGGATGGGCAGCCAGGAGAAGCGAAGTGTCTGTCCCATTCTCATTTACTCTGAGATACAGAGCAAACAACTTTCAGACTCACTAAACATTCTGAACACACTGAGAGCTCTCTGTTTATTTCAGATGTGTAAAATGCCATAACTTGCCAGTAAATGGAGCAGGGCATGCAAGTGCCTGCATGAAGATAACATATTAGTTACAAGAATTATAATTGTCCTGTCATTATATTTTCTTTCTTTCCTGAACCAGAGTGAATGTGCCATAATCTAGCAAGAATATCACAATAAGTAATGTTAGAAATAGCTTTTTTTTTTCTTTTTTAGCTGCCAACTGTCTATTTTAGACATAACATCGCCCTTTACTGTAGGCTTCCACATAAAAGCAACACGAACAGTAACATCTCTAAGCAAGTATGAATGATTGGCTGCAGATTCTTTACCAAAAAGGGAGTTTATTTACTCCACGCAGGTCATAAATTTCCTTAGAAAAACTATCAGTGGTAATCTACATGTGGTGTTTAGTAAATAGAGCTTTCCTCTGCTTCCCTCAGTCCATGTTCTTCAATTGTCAAAAACAGTGAAAGACGTTTTTTCATGCCTAAAAATATAAATTATTCCAGCTCTCTCAAATGTAGTGGAAATAATGAGCTGAAAGACTTGACATGTTCTTTACCTAGATGGACATTTAGACATGGAAATATGAAAGGATAAGGTGAGTAACTGGAAGCAGCAAGTTAGCTAAAGTCTTGCCTCTGCTTCTCTTAGGTGAAGCAGCACCTTTTTCCACGAAGGTGACCACTGAAATCAGTGGAACTGCAGACAGAATAAGGATTTTCTTGCTTTTCTTACCAAGGTTTAAAAAAAAGAAAGAAAAAAAAAGAGGGTGGGATCTGCCTTTTCATGTAACGGGCTTTTATCTGCTCAAAAATCGCGCTAACCTCAGGGTGCCAAGCACAGTATCTTTGAAAGCATTCCAGGCATGGGAAGAGCTTCTCTATCTTCTCCACTACAAAGGGAAGCTTGGTAGTAATGAGAGCTGCTGTGGTCTTCCAAGAAAGGTTTTGCATCTGTTTTGCCCCCTCTCAGGACCTCTTGCTTGTTTGTCCTGGATACTTCCAGGTTGTGTCGTTCTTCCCATATTTCAAATAGGAGAACATCTAAGTGACTGTCTTCATGATAAGTTTTGCCATGAGAAGACAGAAGGATTCTCCCTTGCTTTTCAATATGTGCATTTAATAAATTATATAAATATTTATAAGGTAAACTAGAATAACAGGTTTTGGTCTTACATCACATAAGGTCCTAATATCATAATGCTCCTAATATCCCAAGGTCAGAGAAACATGTGAATGTCTAGCGTTAATGGTGAAGATCTTAATTATTCTCGATCCTTCTAGAGCCTGACCGATATTTGAAACAAATAGTTTAAAACTTATCAGGCTTATCATAACTGAATGATGAAGTGTGTTGTGAAAGAAACGTCCAGAATTTGTACATGACTATTTTTTTCTATCACTTCAAAACAGACAACTGAAAAAAAATCTGTAGAGAACTTTGACTTCTGAACTAAGAGTATAAGCCAGATTTCAGCCTGTAAGGAATTTTTATGGTTGAATTATAGACTTCTAAAAGACACAATTTAAAACTGAACTGCTGACAGTCATTCTGATTATATTTTTTATAAGCTACTATTAACTAGGATGAGACCTTAAAGAAGGAATAGATCCCATCTCTATCTGCTGACTCAAGAGTTTCTTATCCTTTCCTCTAAAACAGTGCAGCCTGCTGTCAGGGACAATATTGGTCAGACTGGACTGACTACAGATCCAATCCAGTCTAGCAAGCCCAGTGCTGCTATGGAGGCTTTGCAAAATTCAGCTGCCAACTCCTCAGCCTGTACTGAGCATGTGCGAGGCAAACTTCAACAGTTTTCAGCAGCTTCTAATTCGGCCAAGTTCGGGTGGATCCTTTTGGTCAGGGACAACAAAAGGAACTTATCTGCTTTTTCCTCCTTATTCCTTTCCTACTCAGTAAAACTTCCCATCCCAGCTCTGAAATAGATACTGGGATGAAATCTTAAAGTGTTGTGAATCTATGTGTTTTCTCTTAATGCCGATCTTAGAAGCAGCAAAAGTATTTCTGCTGCAAGTTTCCAAAAAATTCAGCCTGAGGCAGAATTGAAAAGCTCACCCTGAACAGCTGAAAATTGGCAACATTATGTGAGTGAAAACAAGGTCTTATACTGGAAAGTGGTAGACAAGCTTACCTGCAGATACTGCTGGCAGCTTCACCTATAATATTTTTCTGCCAGATCTTTGTCTTCTGTTACTAGAGAGAATCATTCCTGTGATGTCTAATGTTTTGTGACCTGCCCTTATGGCTTGTTTTTGGACTGGCACTGTTGTCTCCTTTGACTTGGCTGCCAATTCCACAACACTTGACTTCAGGGATTGATTGTGTTCTGCCCCCACACCCAAGGCCTGAAGGCCACGCCTGATGTGGGGCACACACATATTTCTTCTAAGACGTAAGCAGGATGCTCAGCATTTTCAGGATTACATTATGACACACCATAAATATGATTATTCTTGATGCCCTGGTCTGGCCTGAGTGAATTTTCAGGAAAGAAAAGGCAAAAAAAGTTTTTATGCTCCTCAAAGTGTTGGTTTGCTTTGCCCATTATGCTTATTCTACATTTGCCATTACCATATGCTTTCTTCTATTTCATTCCTGTAGACTCCACCATCTCTTTCATAGTTGTCTGTTTTCATGCTTTTTAGAACAAGCCTGTCACTATTCAGTGTTTATCTAATACTTCGGCTTCAAGTCTTGTGTTATTAACAAAGAAATTTTTTCCTGCCATCCATGCTATTGAAAATAGATTTACGATGGGAATCGTCACCATTGCAACACTGAGAGAGTAAATGCAAGGATCTGGTGCTGTGCTTGTGGTTAGAAACACTTAAAACCCCTCTCCCACTCAAGACTGACTTACGTCTTGTAGTATCTCCTCTATGAGCTTTATGGAGCTTGTATCTGGCCAGAGAGCACTTCAGTAGACTCTTAAAAAACAGCATGCAAAATTTAGGGACTCTGCAAGGTTCCAAATGTATAAAACCTTTTTAATTACAGTTATACCACCCACTTTCCCTACAGTTAGTCAAGAGAACCAGTTTTCACTAAGGTCAACAGAAAGAACAACCATGAAGTTTCTGGCTCATGCTGCTTTTACATATGCTGAAATAAGGAAAAAAAATAAATTTAAGTTCTCATTTTTCAGCCTTTATATCTCTAAAACAACATACTGATTTCATCTGAATTCATTCAAGGAAAAAACTTTTTCCTCACTCTGAAATTAGTTAAACAGAAGTTGGGAGGAGGATAAATGGAAAGGAACAAAATTGGTTTTGCCATGAAAAATGACAGTTTGTCCCTAAGTTATGAGGACCCTAACAACTTCCTACAGCTAATTTTTAGTTTGCATTTTGCAATCAAAAAAAAAAATTATTTGAGAAAGGCAGGCCATACATTTTTCTAATCCTACTTTATGTTCAGGTTTTTAGTGCCAGAAAGCACAGGTCATACTTTCTTTTTCAAAGGCCATAGAAGATGACAAGTAGGTCGACGTTTCTGCCTCGTTGTGATGATGACATGGTCATTTGCTGCTAAAACCTCTCTGAAGTACATGCAATCACAATGGGGCATAAGAGGCTGCAGACAGGGAGGGAAACGGGAGAACTCTGCAGTAGGACCCACACCTAGGCTTGCAGTCCCTGCTTACTAGAGAAGCAGAAAATACATCATTTAGGAAAAATACAGAAGCAGTAATTGTTTACTCTGTTGTTTGTATAGCCCGTGTTTCACTGCATGCTGTGGAAAAGCCATCAGTTTTCCAGCAGGGACAGGGCAGGTTTCCTACCAGATTTCCAAATTTTTTTCCTGGTATTACTGGATGCCAAACCCTGCTCATCTTTGGACCTCTGAGGATTTAACACATATTTTTCGATCTCAATAGGTGTGTGGTAATAGTTAGGATCTCATTTTATACTGAAGGAAAGCTTACTAAAAGTCTTGTCTGAGGTCCCAGAGCATTCAGCATCGAATCCTGAGACAGAACACAAGAGTCTCAGCTCTCAATCCTCACTTCCTACTGAAAATACTGGGGGAAAAGTAATATTCTCAAGTTCATTTTTTGTTTATGTAATCATTTTCTAGCCTGTCTTTCAAACCTTTATGCTTTTGTTTGTATTGGGGACTATAAATGCTAAAAAGCAGTGCATGGTGCTGAAATATTAAATGCTTTCAACTAAGTTCAGGACACAAAGAATCTTCTTTTATCTGGGCTGTAAATCAGTGGGGCAGGGACACAGTAGTTAAACAAACCATAGTAGTCCATAGTCTGAGTAAGAATGGTGCAGTTACAGAGCTCATTACCACACGCCTACTTAGCAGACCGAATAACGTGCTAATCTAGAGTTACTATTTGTCATACTTAAGAAAAAGCAAAGAATAGCTGGGCAAACAGTCAACTTCCAACCAAAGTGAAAGTAAAGCGCTGCCAAGAGACACTGGAGCTTATCTCGCCCCTACTCAAATGAATGGAAGTTCGGGCAAAACCTGCTCTAGCATTAAGTTTACTTAAGTTCACATATTTTGGCTGGATGCACACTTTCACGAGTGAATAAAAAACTTCGGGAAGGTAGATGTTGGAAACAAGAATATTGGCAATTCTTTCACTATAGTAATAATTGCTGACATTGCTGTAGTCGCTCTGGCTAAAAATATCAAATACAATAACAAACCCAGTGAACCCATTCATTTATTCCCGTTTCACAAAGGCTATTTACATACACAGAGAGGCTCAAAATAAATTATGTGTTCATCGTATTTGCAGCACATTCAAGCCCAAGGAACTGGCATCAAAACTATTTATTTAGGGAACATCATCTAGGTTAGAATCTTTCATATCTGATAATTATTTTTCATCTTGAGCACCCAGTACTTACAACAGGAGCATGCTGGGCCTATGTTTTAGAAATGTGATGGTAAACAAACTCAGTGCTCTTTAAAACATTACCTTTTTGTCCAAAAGCAGTCTAATTATGTCTGTATTCATAACACAGTTAAAAGTGAAAAAGCTAAAAGACAATTTAAATTGCAGCAAGCGGAGCCATAGTGGTGAAAATCCAATATTGTAAAGTGGATCTGACGGTGTTTGTTAAGATATAACTTGCAGCGCAAGCACATTTTTTCGCCAACCTCCTACAATTCTCTAAGATCTTAAAATATGACCCATTTTGCAACCAGTGCTAAAATTCCGAGAAGTTCTGAAATAAAACCCGAGGAAAGCCGAGCAGCAGGGTTGCTCTCCATTCCAGCCAAATCCAAGCCAACGTTCCAGATTATATATATCATAACATGAATGATTTCTTCTGAAAAATCCCATCCAGCTTTTATGTAGGTCCATAAACATTACTGGTACTTTTATTAATTTGTCCATAACCATTTAAATAAAATTCTAGAGCTCTGGACTGTGATCTGTTCCAGACTGTAGTAAGTTCCTGTTAAATGTGTAAATGTTAAGCAGAAAGATATTTTTGCACGGAGACTGAAAATCAGCTGTGCCAGACACCTGAAACTTTGTTAGGGCGCTCAGTGGAAAATTTTATTTCAACATTATAAATAACCCTGGACTATTTTAAGTGACCTTAAACTGGTAGCTTCCAATGACTTATTTTAGTTTATCCTAATTAACTTTTTATTTTATTTTAGTAGGAAGATAGGTGACTGTAAAATTTTTAGTGTGACTAATTAAAAGTGGAAACGTATCTTCTTGTTTGAAATGAAATAAATCATGATTGTCAGGCTTATATAGCATTTGGACATAAAACAACTCCTTGCCTTCTTTCTAGCGCCTTTGGAATGACTCTTAGGGAATGTATTAGAGCCAGCTAAAGAATGGGGAGAAGAAGCCAAAAGAATCTATGGACATAAATATTTTGCCAAAATAAGTATGAAAAAATGTATTTTCTGTATCACGACCACAGTAAATCAGATCTTCTGCATATATACTAATCCGTATAGGTGATGAGTAATTGTGCCTTGGAAACGCCTGTGGCCACTTTTGGGGAAAAGCAGATCCCTGTGGCTGTCGGGAGAAGCAGGGCGAGTTCAGGAGGGGTTTGCAGCGTTATCCACATGGATTGCGTTTTCTCAACGGGATAGAAAACTTCCAGAGCCCTTCCAACCTTGGGCCAGGAGAAGAAAAGAAAAGGAAAAAACAGAAAAAGGGGAAAAAAAGGAAAAAGGAAAAAAGAGAAAAAAGAGGAAAAATGTTGGGGAAAGAACGGAAATAAGAAAGCGGAGAGCACAGATCCCTACGAGGCACTGGGTCGGGGGTGCCGCTCCCCGCGGGAGGCGTGGGAAAGCCGCGGAGCGGAGGGAGGGATGGAGGGATGGATGGAGGGATGGCTGCGGAGCCGGCCTGGGTGGGAGCCCGGCGGGCGCGGAGCGGGGGCGGCAGCCGCAGCCGCGGTGCGCGGAGCGAGAGCTCTCCCCTGTGACCGATCGGCGGAGCTTGCGGGTTGTTCTCTGCTCCGGCGCCGAACGGGGCAGGAGCCGCCGCCGCCCCTGCACGCACCTTCCCCGGGCACAGCCGGGGTTTGCCCCGGGGAGCAGAAATTGGGGGTGGCGGGGGCAGGAAGGCGCGGGGGCAGCGCTGCCGCCCGGCAGGAGGAGGGCGCGGAGGCTCCGCGGGTGCCGAAACAGCCCCGGAGGAGTCCCCAGCACCAGCAGCCACACACGGACACTCCGAGCTCGTGTACGCGGGGCAGCTCCGCCAGGGCAGCTCCGCCCGGCTTTCGGCGCAGGGTCCGGCGGGCCAAACCCGGCTGGGTCGGGGTGCCGGGCTCGGGGCTCGGAAGGGCTCCGGCAAGGGCCACATCCCCCGCATCCCCCGGCGCAGACAGACACACACACAGCGCCCCGAATCGCACACAGGCGGCGAGCAAGGAGCACACACGCAGCGCCGACTTTTTACAAGAAGGTGGAAGTAGCAAGTCGGAGTAAAGCCTTAGAAATTAGAGGGCGGGTTGTGATAGGCTGTTATCTGCGCGGGGAGGCGGTGACACTTTCATACCATTGGGTATGTAAATGGTTTTTAATAAGATCTGCCTTTTTTTTTTTTTTTTNGAGAAAACAAACCAGACTCCTTTTACCTTAATAGTCTGAAGGGGGTTTTATAGCTTTCATTCATTCAAGGAAATGGTTTAGGCTTTAGACTACCGGAGACTTAGCAAAAAACCCTTTGGCACCAGATTATTCTTAATTTTTTTTTTTTTTTTTTTTTTT
>VZRS01002382.1:530679-619506 GCA_013398055.1 Ifrita kowaldi
TGCAGTGGTTCCCGTGCTCCCCGTCCTGCTGCGCTTCCCGTGCCCCCCGTGCGCCAGCTCTGCCCCGCTCACCCTTGCTGCGCCCCCGGTGCCCCCTCATGCTCTGCCCGCCCCCCCTGCACGGCCCGCACCCCCGGAGCCATCCCGTTATCTCCATCCCCGCGGGGCACTGCCGGCGTGTTCCCCTCGCAGCCCAGGGGCACTCTGTGACCATCCCCCTGGGAGACACCCCCTACTCCGCACAGCCCTTCTCCCTTGTTTTGTTTTTTTTTTTTTTTTTTTTTAAAAACCTGTTTTCCCTCCCTGAGGAAGGAGGGATTCAGCCCTGGGCCGGAGTTCAGTGTGGCACCCCCCCATCTCGAGAAACCAGTCCCCGATCCACGGGGGTGCCCCTTCGTCCCTCTCCACTCCCGGTAGTGGAACTGGGGGATTTGGGGTGGCTCTGAAGCGTGCGGGGGGCGGCTGGAGCCCGAGGGTCAGGCTGAGTGGCAGAGTGGGATCGGGGCTTTGCCCTCCTAACCGCCTGGACAGAGATGGGGCTGGGAAGGGGGACACAGAGCACCTGGAGTGGGGGACACGGGGCCCCTTCACTTCTCCTGGTGGACAACCGAGGAAGTGGCTGCCCAGAGACGCTCTCCTTGGCAGGGTCGCACATTTCCATAATAAATCCCACCCCGCTCTGCACCGGGGATGCTGCTTTAAATTTTCTGTCTCCATCCCCACGGCGCGATAATGAGAGGAAACGATTTTAGAAAAAATCTGCAATAACAACAACAATAATTGCGTGCTTTAAAGCAAGGCCTTTTCCTCCCCTAGCAATATTTCCAAGTGTTCCCCCTGGAGTTTTCCCTCCCGTGGCCTTCGGTAGGGAGGGGGCAATGGCTGGGGTGTCCCCAAGTGCCTTCCCGAGCAGAGCACGGGTCAGAGTGAGGTGGGGTGGCCCTGCGAGAGTCTCAACATACCCACATTTTCCTGTGAAAAATAACACACCTGGAAATCCCTGAAAAAGCAGAAAAGTTTGGAAGCAGTCTCACCCAGTGTGTTCTAGAACATCGCCTTGTTCTGGTGTTTCGCGACTGCCAGCCATGTTATCACGGCCGTTTGTCCGGGAAGAAATAGTAAAAGTGGTTAAATGAGCTCCTGGTAAAGTGAGTGGTGATAAAGATGGAGCTTTGCTTTGAAGATGTTACGGGTGTGCGGGTGAGGCTTGGCTAAAGTGCTGGTGTGTGTGGGAACAGCTTGGAGAGGCTGGAATTGCGAGAGGAACCCTTTGCACAGGGCCTCCTTGTGCAGGACATGATGGTCGGACTGAGCAGAAATGGCAGGAAAATGGGGTGTCTTTTGACTTCGTGGCTTGGTGTGGCACTCAGAGGCTCTCTAGGTGTGGATCACAGTGGCTCTGGTTCAGAGGGGCTGCAGGGTAAAGAGGAGGAGCTTTCAGAGAATTGTGATTATAGTTTAATTGAGCACTACATTAAGCTGGTGTTATAGTTACTCTTTAAAGCAGGGACGCGGGAGCTGTTGCATTCTCGTGGTCACGTTGCTGTTCTCATCTGAGGTGTCTGAGCCTTCTCCTACCTCACAGCAATTCAAAGGATGCGGTCGCAGCTCATTAGAATAAGGGAAAGATCTAAACTAAATATTAAAGTATTTAGAATATTATTATAATAAGAATGCTTACATGTGATAAAAGGGTAGACAAAGGATTAGACTGTTTCCCACTCTTTTTGTGTTCGTATATATGTATTTATATGTGTATTATATGTGGGTCCTGTGTTTGATTGCTGATGGGGCAGTGCAGATCTGACTGATTTTGGGATGCATCAGAGGCACACGTTACCCCTTGCACCCACTACTGTGGGTGCAGCTGTGTTTTCGTGTGCCACACGCGCTTTTTAAAACATGCCAAAATTATATGTGCCTTTCTTTACCTATAAATTAATTTGAAACTCACTTGAAATATTTTTGACCATTAAAAAAAAATTATTTCATTTTTCAAATGCAACTTGCATGCAGCTGCCCAGTAGTTTTAGGCCAAAGGAGCTGCATGTATCATACAGTGAAACATTTGACTGTGTTACAACAGAACGGGAATCAGCTCTGGAAGGGAAAAAAGAGACAGATTTGAGCTATAGAAATCTCAGCTAAACAATAACTTGAAAATGAAATAGCTCACAGACAACACACTTTGTGAAGTTTTATTGGCAATAAATAATATGTTGATGATAATGTTTTGAGTGGTGTGTTAAGTGTGTCATAATTCTCTCGCAGCGATCTCGAGCGAAAACGTACGCTGGATATAGCACTGTTTTAATTTAAAAAAACAGATATAAATCATATGCAGGAGAGGAAGTATGTTATAAACAGTGCTGGGTTTGATTATAATTTTTTGAAATAGTGTTGGCTTAGCATTAGGTTTGAATTTTAAGTATTAATATTTGCACACACTGGGGAGGGAGTCCCTGTCGTGTGCTCACTAATGAGATTCTTAATGCAGACCGGTTTTGTGGGGAAGAGTATTAGATGAGTACCTATTAATACAGCTCTAGCTATTAATATTCCAGCATAAAATAAATGGATATTGTGCTCCTAGGTCCAAATCATATTCACTTCTTAATCTCAGTAGCCAGCAATACTTTATTTGAGTTGAGTCATCAGAATTCGGCCCCTCTGTGGGAGTTTTTACTGCAAGCCATAAAGACCCAGATTGCCACGTTAGAGGTTAGAAGTGACTTCTGTATGATGCTAATAGCAGCAGAGAGTCTTAATGGCCCTAAAGGCAGGGGGAAAAACGGGATGTGGAGTCTAAAACATCTCCCCAGTAGCACCACAGTAGTTCAGAGTCTGTCAGCATTTCCCTCCAAACCCCAATTTTTGGAGTTTATAACTCAGCTGTTTTAAATGGCTTCAAGCTGAAACCTCCTGTATAAATTGTCAGCCCAGATGTAGATTTCGAAACAAAAAGTAGCACGAATCAGTTATTCTGCTTCAAGTTACAGAACACTGAAATATTTTTAATAGTATCAGATGCTCTTTTGGCAATGTCTGGGAAAAGCATTCTCAGTACAGAAGATTTTACGTTCAGAGGCTGTTTGAATTCAGTGTTTCGCAAGAAAGCTGTTGAAGTGGCAGATACCAGTGTTTGAGAGGAACTACTTAGCATGTACACTAGTGTTGGCCTTTTTTTTTTTTCGGACAAGCATTTTACTCTGCAGGAAAGTCTGAGTACCTGCTGTTGTATATAGTTTTGCTTTGTGCTTATAACTTCCGTCTTCAGGCTACATACTTTGGCCAGTTCAAATCCCACTGGACCGAAACTGGGCAAACAGGTTGCCTAACCAGAATTGTGTTATGCAAAAAACACATAGTTATTTTCAACTTGTAAGAATTGGTTTGGTTTTATTTTGGGGCTTCATGTGCTTTTTTTGAGCTCTAGTTGAAAGAAAAAAAAAAAAGCAAATTCTACCTTTAATCATCAAAATGTGTAGGGAGCTTAATATGGAAAATAAAGTTTTTAGTATTAAAGAATAGGTAAGGAATGTGCACTGCGTCTACTTCTAATCTTTAATTTTTAACACAGTCCGTACTCATTTCACAGTGCATTTACAATCCTCTTTCTAGGAATATGTAATTAATTTTGCATTGATACATGGCATAAAATTGCCAAATCAGGGTTTATGCCAGCAGTCTTTCAGTATGTACAATTACTTTTGAAAATTCTCAAAATGACGTGTATTTCTCCAGGTTTCAGACTTGTTTTGCAAAGCTTTTTTCTACTGAGCGCTACTATGTCCCTGTGCAATAGTCTTAGGCTATTTTGTGGCAAGAAAATATCAAATTATGAAAAGAATAAGCCTTTACTCCTGTTGCGTGGCAGGGGATCTTCCCATGTTATAGGCCTTTATTTTATGGACCAAAGCTTTTATTTTCACCTCTGATTTCAGTTTGTCTTGTCCTTTGGTGCTCTCTGAAGGAGATGAGCAGTGATGCTGCATCCAAGGCTTCTCAGTAACGATGCAGCTCTCAATGAGCTACGATCACCCAACGATGGCAGCGGCACGTGCAGCTCTGGGCTGATGGCTGAGCTGACAAATTGAACTGACATCGAGTGGAAAGGGTAGGGAGGAAAGCTCTGAAAAGCAACAGAGGACAGAGGGGAGGGAGTCTTTTAAGGGATTTTGCTCCCTCCTGCCAGGTGTTATAAGCTGTACCTGGGTTTGGGACTGAGATGGAGCTGTGATGGTGCTGCCTCTCCGTGGCCTGTGGGTACCTGGGGAGAAAGAGGTGAGCTGAGGCTTCAGGCACCTCGCTCCCTCTTCCCAGACCCCTGGAAGTCCTGTGCTTCCTGCTGCTCTCTCGGGTGCTTTGCATTTCTGGAGTTAATGTGATTTGTTGTTGTTGTTTTGTGAGGTATAAAAAGCATAGGGTGCAACTCCCTGGGACGCTGATGGGCACGACAAGACTGTCCAGAGATAACGTGGTCTGCTGCAGACTGGGAAGGGAGTGGTTTATAAGTAGTCTCAAGCCCCATGCTTCACAGTTTGAGCCAGTATCCATTTGTTAATGGTTAGAGTCAGCTCTGTAATCTGTTCACCAGATTATTATTTGTTATTTGATTATTATTTATTATTCCTTACACCTGGCTTTGAAGCTGTCAGACCTGGTTGCTGCCAGACCCAAGGCAGAGAGTTATTGGGACCTCAGATCTTAGCCACAGTGGTGGTTCCTCTGGTTTTATGTTCAGGGACTTTCATATGACTTTAAAGTAAAATCTTTGTTTGATACATGAAGACCTCACCGTAATTTGTGGCAAAACTTAGCTTTTAGTTTTGGGTGGTATTACCTGGTGTTTTATCCAAAAAAAAGAAAAGCAGGTAAATTCTTTTCAAACAGCTTTTAATCTTTGCTTGCTTCTTTTTCTTCAATATTTCTTTTAAATAAGCTATAGTTTTCAGTAATATGGCCTTTTTCTATATGATTTTAATTCCTTTTTATTATTTTAGAGAAACATTGTACAGTTTGCTGGACCACATAATGCTCTCCCTATGTATCCAGAACTCCTCATTCTTTCCACTGAATTAATATGACCTGCAACCTGCAATTATTAGTTTCATTTATGGAAAAGACATTTCAGGAAGGCCATATGACAAAATGTAATATATATTTCAGAAGACAGAATAAATTACTCTGAATAATATAAAAACTCATATCTGACCATGTAAATTGGTAGTAAATGCAAGGGGAGAGACTTTGTAGTTTAAGATATTTTTTCAGAAAAAGTTTTCAGAAAGTTCTGGCTCAGCCATACAATATTTCTGAATCTCTTCTTGTTATAAATTTATTTTCAGCATCAGAATTAGTCAACTGGGGAAAAGGAAGTTATTTTATTAATACTTTTGTGAACTTTTTTGCCCTGTGTGTATATTTTCTTCCTAGTAACTTAGCATTTCTGTTTAACTTTATTTTTGCTTTAAAAAGCCACAGTGCATTAACACTGTCGGTATTCCTGGTGTTTTCAAATCAGCAGCTGTCTGCTCCATGACATTTATGTAATCAGATGTTGGAGCACTACACAACCACCGAAGCATAAAAGGGAGACTATCAGGTAGCTAGAACATAAGGAGAAATGAAATACTTTGATATCTTCTGTTCACCCATCCTGGAATTTGAGGGAGGTATCAGCACTAACCACATGCGACTCTTGCAAGCACTATGAAAATTTACATGCCTGCAAGGAAATACAGCTTTGTTTTATATTGCACATGAGGAGTTTGAATTCCAGCCATAAAGTGCTCCATTGCAGAGCATGTTGGGCGTAGAGCTTTGCCTGCTGGTGCCCTGAGTGCCACTCCCGGGATGGGTGGATGCAGGGTTCTCTCTGGCTCGAAGTCTCAGGAGCTCAGGGGTCAGGCAGGTGGGTACAAGCAGAGCAGAACTGAATCTGAGTGATAAGGCTGCTAATACTAATTTCTAACTTTCCATTTTAAATGCTTTCCCGTGCATAATTTACGGATACGAGCCTTGCCTCGTGTTCTCTCGCTGCTCCCTGCTTGCTAAGAGCAAAGTTGGCCTTTAGAAAGCATTAAAGCGTGCACTCGACATAAGGATGTTGAACATTTCTGAAGAAATGCAACAATGAAGAAGCTCTGAGAAACGGAGACAACACATGATGTTTCTGTGTTTGATGTGGCACTTTGTTCTGTGCACAGCGAGTACCAGACTCCTCACCACAGAGCTTCTTCACAAGCGTGGCAGCCTGCAGAGCTGGGAGGGAAACACACACCTCCGAAGTGTGAGTTCACTGGTCATGACTGTCTCCCCATTTTTACAGGTGGTGGCCTTAGGAGAAGTGCCCGATGGGACGGTGGTGACCGTCATGGCTGGAAACGATGAGAACTACTCTGCAGAGCTGCGAAACGCTTCTGCCGTGATGAAGAACCAGGTGGCCAGATTTAATGACTTACGATTTGTGGGCAGAAGTGGAAGAGGTAGGCCGCTGCCTTTTACCTGTCCATAATGACATGAAAAACAATGCCTAGATGTCAAACTTACTTTGCAATGAAATACTGATTAACCCATAAATCCACTGTTCATAGAATCACAGAAAAGTTTGGTTTGTAAGGGACCTTAAAGCTCATCTCATTCCAGTCCCTTGCCCTAGGCAGGGACACCTTCCACTAGGCCGGGTTGTTCAGGTAGTCAGCTTTTGTTTTGGAGTGATGTACACATATTTTTATTGTCAAACTTCAGCACAAATCAAGTTAGGAGTCTCTGTAGGTTTTTATCAGACAGAGGTTTTGGAAAATAATTCAGGGAGTACCTGCTTCCCTGTTTGAATCACACAGGAAGGGTGGAAGGAAAAGGGAATAGCTGTGAGCCAGGTTATTCAGAGTCAGGGGAGTGTATTTCGGGCCACGGCAGTGAGAGGTGCAGAATTCCCTTTATCAGTAGAGCTGCTTCTGAAGTGGCTGTAGAAGACCTGTAATTAGGGGGATTTTGCATATCACATGTTCTACAGGTTGTATTCTTTAGGGACTTAAATCTTTCAAGGCTTAACAGCGGTTGGTGGAGAGCTTGCTAGTGGCTTCCCTGCCCTTTTAACCAAACTGTTGATAACCTGTGAAAATCACCCCCACTTTTCTTTTTAGTTAGCTGTTTGACTCTTTATGAATTGCTGGTAAGCTTGGGCTTGAACTAGATTTAACCTTTACTTTAAATGACAGGGTAACTTTCAATTTTTTTTTTTTTTTTTTTTTTTTTTTTTTTTGTGGTGCAGAGTGCTGTCATTGTCTTCCAGCTCTTTAGGAGCTTCCTATAATCTGAAAACTGCACTGCACTTATAGAAAGCTTTTGTAATCCTTGCAAATTTGCAAGAATTCCTCTTTAAGGGTCTCACAGCAGCTTTCAAACTTCAGGTAATGATTGAAAGGATAGCTCGAAGGAAGCTGGCCCTGCAGTTTTTGTTGCAGGAGTCTTCAGAGTGGTGTTGTATCAGTCATTGATTCAACCTACATATATTTTTCCTTTATGTATTAGAAGTAATTATTAATTTTTTTCTAAATTAGCCCTGCATGGGGTAAACCAAAGGAAAAGAAGCAGAATAATTGTGCTGGGAAATTAGCAATAAAGCAAATTTTACAGTAATATTCTTTAGAAAGCAGTTGCAGTTCATCTTAAGGAAGGAGTTTTTGTCCAAAAAAAGTTAAACATATGACAGAGGCCCAGGTAGTCTAAATCAATCAGCACGTTTTTACAAGTGCTTTGTGAAAGTGAGTCTGTAAGCATGACTTACAGTGGCTATTCTTTATTTTAATGACCTAGCCAAAAATTCTCTTTATCATTTTAGAATTTAAAAATCATCGATAATACAGAATAACTTGAGAGACAGAATAACTTTACCAACAGCAATACAATATAAATACGGAGTTTATTTCCCTTGTGAGTAAGGTGTTACCTATCTCTTCCATTTGTCTTCTTTTCTTTAAAAAGTCAGTTTGCTTTGTTATTCTGCTGATGGATTAGATTTGAAACTTCTCTGGCTCTGTCACTACAGCTGACTTACAGTAAAAGTTCAGTAGTGTATCAGCCTTTCAGAAATGCTGGAAAAGGACTGAAATGTGATGCACTACCTCTGATCTGAGAATTTAATTTCAAACCTATGATATATACTTTTTACTAAAGCATAGGAAATTAAATAGACAGCCTAAAGCCTCAGTAGATACAGATACAGACACAAACACAAAGCTCCTAAAATTTGGTTCCAGTAGTTTAATTTATATTTTTATCTAGCAGACTTGGAATAGACTTTTTCTCTGATCAATCTGGGTAGAATCTATGGAAAAGTGATAGTATACTTTTCAAACCCTCAACATATTTATTTAAGAGACTTCAAAGAAAAACAAAGGGTGTGCACTGTTTTACTATATTGGCTTTCTGAGTTTTGGCTACTTTCCCAAATAGCAATTTTTATATTAAAAAAAAAAAAAAAGAGAAAAAAAAAAAAAGGGGGGAAGAAAAAAGACAGACTTAACTGCTTGCAGACTTTTCACGCATGGAAGATGAAGAAAGCTTCTTTTGATGAAGTGTAATTATGTCCAAACAGAGCTGACCCCCTCCCCCTATATTTCTTATGATCTTAACGGAAGAAAGTAGGGCTTTTCCTTTGAAGCAGCCGGGACTCGGTGGAGGATCTGAAATGCTGCATTCTCCTGCCAGAGGCAGGATGGAGAAATTGGTCCAGACTTGTCTTCCAGACTTAGAACAGAGAGGGAGAGAGAGAGAAAGAGAAGGAGAGAAGGAGAAAGAGTTATCATTAATGATAGATTTTTAGAACTCTGCTTAAAATAGCAGGAAAAGAAATTAGTAGTTGCAAACAGAAGTGAGAAAGCTCCTTACATAGACAAATATCGGTAAATACAAGTCCTGAAGTAGAACAGGAAAATATAAAGTAATAAAGAAATCATTTTTCAGTGGCAAGAAACTAATCCACACCTGTTCCTAACTTGAGATTTACATCTTTCTAAGCAGCTCGTGCTTTGATCTCTGTATCTCTAAATTTGATTGTGAAGTCTGAATCATCAACTTACCACTTCACCTATTCTCCCACGTTTTTACTTGCTTCCCATGGCTCAATGGAGAAACTTGATTTCTATACATATTCATTTTGTTTGCCTGACAGAAGCTTCACGTTTCTGTTTGCATAATTTCTCTTAAAGACCTTTCTTGGATTCGTAAGAATTAGTAAGCAGAGTGCTTGATGCGAATGCAGCAGTTGTTTGTATGTGGTTTTCAGGCGGTAGCTCACTTTTACAAGCCCAATCCACAATGCAGAGAAGAAAGAATTCCTGTCTTCAATAAGCACAGGATCATAACCTTAATTTTGTTGTGTCCTGATACTTTAATCACATTAGCATCTAACTGAAAAAATATGCAACACACACACACAAGCTGCCGAGTCTCCTTTCAAGCTCGTTTCTGGGGTTTGCCTTGTGCTTCAGCATATGTCCATCTCATCCTCCTCTGTGTCAGCTCGGCTCACATGTGTGAATAACAAAGAATGCACAGTTTAGACACACTGAAGCAATAGTGCCAGATGACTGCTTGGCTGGGGAATTTAATAAAAGAGAGCTACAATTAGTCTGTAGCCTCTGAAAGTGGATAGTTGAAATGACTAAGGGCAATAAAGAAAGGTGATAAAAAGTGCATTAAAGGATTTTGTCGCTGAGGAGGGATATCTGTGAAATAGCTGTGGAAGGCCTCAGCATCACTGGAACTGGGGACCTTAAAAATTTATTTCTTTCTTAATCCTGTAACATGTAAATCATCTCTTGAAAGCTCTGGAGTGCCCTGGCAGGGCTGTGCAGCTCCCCACAATGAAAGGCTCTGTGGTTTATGGAGTGTGAGGGGGCTTCGTTGGTGTTACTTCATCCACACTCCAGTTCGTAAAATACCAGTTAGAGAACAAAACCAGTTTTCCTCTCAAATTAGCCGCTTACCTCTTCAGCTCAGGCTGGCTGAGAGGTGACAGTTCAGAAATTCTCACTGGTGAGGTCCAAATGTAGCTCTTTTTATTAAGGAATGCATTCTTTTCTGGCCACTGTATCCTGTTGAGATGTATTTAGTGTAAGAAATCTTGCAGTGCTTTTGTACAGAACAATTTTACAGCATCTTACAGATAGTATATTTTGTTGAGTTAATTTTTTTGTCATAATAGACTTTTATAGGGATTTGGTGTATAAAGAGAACAATAGCATGGAAGGCCAAATGCTTCATTCAAAGGTGTATGGAAAAGCCCCTTTAGTATCATTGTTACCAGTAATATTCTACTGATCTTCTGTGCATTACTGTGATCCAATTGTCAACAGCATACAATTTAATGGTCAGAACTTTCTGACATGGTAAACTGGTGCCAAAGGAAGCCTTAAACCTGAGCCTGGAGAACTATATTCGTGCAGTGGCTGAATTCCTCTTTGGAGAGGGGTAAAAGGCACAGACACTTCTCAGCCCTAAACCAGCAGTGTGGAGGCACTGTAGGGCTGCTGCTGCGTGTGTGAAGGCTGCCCACGCCCTGTGCTGGCAGAACACACAGTTCACCTCTGGGACAGCAGGTGGGCAGGACTGGACAAAGACGGGACATCCTAAATGCACCTAACTCTGCTCCTCTGATGATTTAAGAAATAATCCATTTCCCAGTGAAAATGGGAAAAGCGACCTTCAGCCTTGCCACTGTGACAGAATTCAGTCTCCTGAGATTTTGCATGCTTAAACTGACAGAGGGCAGGTTTAGATTGGATATTAGGAAGAAATTCTTCCCTGTGAGGGTGGTGACTCACTGACATGGGTTGCCCAGAGGAGCTGTGGATGCTCCATCCCTGGAAGTGTCCCAGGCAAGGTTGGACAGGGCTTGGAGCAACCTGGTCTAGTGGAAGGTGTCTTCTCATGTCAGGGGGTTGGAACATAATGATTTTTAAGGTCCCTTTCAACCCAAACCATTCTATAATTCTATTTGCCAGGGTCCTGACCTTCCCTCTAACATGCATCTCCCAGAGAGCTGGGCACAGCTGGAACACAGCTTCACCTGGAAAATCATTTTACTCTAAATGACAGTTATATTTCCTTTAAAAAAAGTCCATGTCACATTCTAGTTCATGAAAATTATAGCCACGACAGTTTGAAGTTGCACTCCTGATAATAAATGATGCACGTCTCAGCCAGGTTTGGGGGATATATGACTTGGACCAGAAAGAAAGACCAATTACTAGATTTGACAGCCAAAGCTCTGTTCTGTATTATGCCTTATATATAAGCTGTTCTATATTAGGCCCGAAAAAACTGCCTTAAGTTTGTGCTGTTACATATCGTTTAAGATTTGTGCCTTGATTGAATGCCTTCAGAGTTCAGCGAGAGGAAAAGCCCGAGCAGCAAAAATGCACAAATACACCCAGGGAGGAGGGGGAAAAAAAAAGGAGCTTTAAGTGTCTGCTAAAGTAGCAGCTTAAATGAGCATGAAGGCCAAAGATTGCTGACTGTTTTATTGAGTCACTGTTGTACGCCCACCTTTTCCTGTCTTGAAACAGTTTTCAGTTTTGACTATCTGACATGAGTAACCGTTGCATATCTAACAGATTACAACTGTCAGTGAGTCTCCCAAACGGGGGCCAGCGCCTGTGAGAATGTGTGCACAGACACAGGCAGCTCCCTTTATTTATTTCTTTTTAACGTTTTCATTCAGCTGAAGGCTGTGGGTGATCTTGTGCAATCTCTGCCTGAATTAGAGCTTTGAAAAGTTTAAAACAAAAAAAAAAAAGACAAAAAAAGCCCCAACAATGCAGACTGACGACAGCAACATACGTGCACACAGACATTTCTCACCCTCACAGGAAAGTTGGGGGCTTTCTTGGTATTTCATAGATGGAATATGTGTAGGGGAAAAAAGGCGTGTTCCGTAATAATGATATCATCATATTAGCCCTGGCATATGAAGGACAGAGGCACTGACTCCCTGTTAAACCATCTCCCAGGAGGAAAATATATTCTTTCCTCATCTTATTGTAGTCAAGTCAAGCAAATGAAATGATAAAACTGTGTGAAGTAAATAACATGTGGTCACATTCTGCTCTCTGTCACACAGCTGCAAAACTGGAGTAAATTTTTAAATTATCTGACTTGCTTTGGATTTACACCACTTTCAATGCAGCAAAGAATTTGGCTTGTCCTCAGCAGTGAATCACTTTTGTTCTGTCATTGTATGATGACCCATTATTAAATAAGAAACATTTAGATTGTCAACACATGGACGTATTCTTGACATAGAGTAAAACTGAAGGGGAGGAAAACTCCTATGGTCAGTTATGTTTTTAATTTTCACGATTGTGGTAACGACAGGGAATAATTTTAAACTGATTCTTTACTGAACAGGCATGTGACTGTTTTCATGTTGTAATCACTCATTCCTTGTTGTTTTTTCCCTTTGTAGGGAAGAGCTTTACTTTGACAATAACTGTCCTGACAAATCCCCCCCAAGTCGCTACATACCACAGAGCTATAAAGGTTACAGTGGATGGGCCAAGGGAGCCAAGAAGTGAGTATTATGTTCTTCTTTCTGCTCTTATGCCTGCCTAATTTTGTTTAACAGAGACCTGTAAATGAAATATGTATATCTTTGTCAAACACTGGTTTTCGCTCAGTAAAATATGTGAGCGCATGCTTAATTTGGAGTCTATTGGACCACACACATACTTGCATTAAACACTCACTTAAGTGCTTGGCTGAATTTGGGCAATCCCAAACCTGATTCTCATTCATATCAAGGTTTTGATACATTATTTGCCAGCGTAAATGAGAACTAAACCCTCTGTATTTATATATAATCTGATTTAGACATAGTAGATACAATCCTGCAGCGTGCTGCATTCCCTGAACTCCTGTAAGCTTCCAGCTGAAGATGTTTAGAACAAAGCAGGACCCTGATCTTTCAGGATCAGTCCTAGTGTAGAGAGGAAATATATAATATAGTGCCTTTTTGTTTGCCCTAAATTCTTTTGCCATCAGATAATTAATGCACCTGGTTAATCTCATCATACCTGAAGCTGGTTTTCAGCTATGGACTCATCGTAGACCCCCAGGGGCCAGAGAAAGATTAAAAAAAGCAGTATATCAACAGCATGGTCTTTGTTTCTTATTTGTGCACAGAAAATATATTTTTCTTAAACATAGTCCAGTAGATTTTCACTCAGCAGATTTATCTCATAGCCATGCAAGCTCACTAAGAATCTATCTGCCATGATTTATCTATTTTGCAATGGCTATACTTTTATGACAATTGTGTTTTGTTATGTTCTAGCAGTTTTATGGGTAGCACTTATTTTTAGATACAGTCAAGTCTGGTTAATCCATCAGGATTTATCTGGCTGTCTCTCTGTCTAGCACATTTAGCTGGTAGCCAGTCTCACATCATATGGGTATCACTGATGAGCCAGTTCTGGAGTTTTTTCTTAATCTAACTAGAAATTACTCTTTCTAAATTGATTGGATTAGCCAGGTATAGCATTATTTAAATGACACTTAGAGATTAAGACTTATTTGAGGAATAACCACATTAAAAGAATCCCTATAATGGAAGCATCTCAAATAATTATTTTGCCTTTGATCTGCTCATACAAGCAAGACCTTCAAGGAGCTTTCATGGTGTTTTGTTTAAAATACCACAAAGACAGAAGTAGAAAGAAGTAGACAGAATTCATGCAGTTAAGTGTTTCTCGTGCCAATGCACGCTGCATAGTTGCCTCCTCTTACACCGAGGTGGGAACTGAAATGCTCCCTGTAAGAACTGTCCAGGCTGTAGACTTTCACCTTGAAGAACAGCTAAGAAAAAGCAAAACAGCTCTGGATACATTTCATTAGGTACATACTTGTGGTGCTACCTTCTCACAGCTGAGGTGTCCTGATGTCACAGCAGGGGCGTTTTTGTTCTGTCTTCTCTCTGTGAATTAGTTCCCATTTTTTAATTTTCACTTGCAGCTGGTGCTCCATGTAACTTACTTGGAGGACACTGGGGAAGCTGCATTCATAGAGTAAAAATCAGGGAATAAGTTACATATCATTTAGCCATTCCCATCTGGGCGCTCCTTCCATGTATTGAAGCATCTGCAAAAGAGGAAATCTCCCAGCAGAGGACACAACCGAGGTGAAAGAGCAGAGAGGTTTGAAAGTGATGTGTGGGGAGTAGTGTGGATTACCCTGTGCAGCACAGAGAGGGACCCTGCTGGCATGGGGATCTTTTGATGATCAGTGTACTTAAAGTGAATCTGTGTTCATAGAATGTAACAAGATCTCCAAGTTCCGCTGAAATTTTTTACTTTAGACCTGAAAGTCCTCTGTATGTGATACCCGTCTGCTGGTCTCTTTGAATAGCTGAGCCTACTGGAGTTATTGTGTCCTTCTTAATCTTTTTCTTTTCTTTCTTTTTTTCTTGTTTTTTATAAGAAAGTAAAATTTCAGCTCGAATGTCCATTTGTATTTTAATGTTTTGGTGGAATACTGCAATCTGGTACTTTCAAGTCATTGTGATACATCTCTGGAATGACTCATTATTAAACTTGAATTTGTAGGGAACAAGTAGCTCCAGTGAGCTCTGGGAGTTTCAATGAAGTTTTGCTTCCTTCTTAGAGCCTCTGCACTTGTGTAGATACATTAGTTTGGTAGTAATAGTTCAATGAATGTATCTGGCGTTTATGTTGCATAAGGAAGATTAGGTGATTGGGGGCAATAAGGAATTCAAGGAGCAGCTCTGATAGCAAATGTGTTTGTCTTAAAAAATTATGTATCGGCAAATAGTGCCCCTCTCTGCCAGGAGCTGTATTTCACTTCAACATTTCAAGCATATTATCCTAGTTTTCCTCTCTCTGGCAGCTCAACCAGAGCTGTCACATCACAAACAACTTTTTTCTTAATATACACATCTGGCGTTGGCAGTTGGAGCAACTTCATAAGAGCACATGATCATCATTCATTACAAGATTAAAAAGTACCCCATGGCATCATTGATGTTTTTTAACTTTGATCTTTCGCAGTTGTGATTCATCTCAGTTATAAAACTTCCCTTAAAAGGAACACAACCGATGACTTATTAGAACCTTCATTCTAAGGAGTGTAAACATAAAATTATGCACATCTTTACAAAATGTCATTTACTTTGTTGCCAGCTTATCATTTTAAGACATGACATCATGCTTTAGATCGTGAATTTGTAAGGCTTGTTTATAGGCAAGGCACTCTGACCTTCTGTTGGCAAGTTGACTTGAGCGAACGAAAGCTGCAAGGTTCCCAGCAGCAGCAAGAGCAGCAGCAAAGCCATGACAGACATCACAGTCATTTAGAGCCTGACTTCAGGAGTGCTGAACAGTCGTGGCATGCAGGAACTCCAATTGGTGTTTTGGATGCTCAGCACTTCAGAAAGTCGGGTTCTTAAATGTAAGTGCCATTTAGTTGTATTAAACGTCTGCTTGTAGAAGCTTGCTGCCTTGCCTGTCTGTTATTATTTGAAAATATTTTAATAGAGACAGTGATGTCAGGTTGCTGTGTTAGGAAAACTTGCCTGTTTCTATATGAGAAAAGGTCTTCTGATGACTTTTTTCTCAGAAAAGACTTATTTAATTTTAATCTCTTCCAATCTAGATTACTGTCCAGGGACATCTACCGTGTTGCACGGTTTCTGTGCTGGGTTGAGACAGTGCTTTGCCCTCTGAGTGATGCAGTCTAGAGATGGGGTTGTATAAGATCTTTGGGAATCATTAGGAAATCCTGCAGATATTTTTCTCTCTTCATATGCAGTACAAAACCTCTGCCATAAACACATCTTAGCCAGCAGAGCTGCCTTCCAGCTGGGAGGGCTGAAAGAAGTTTTCCGGAGAAGTTGTCATGAGGTCATAACTGACCGACAGATAGCCAGAGATTACTGTAAAGGAAGTCAAAGGAGAAAAAAACAGGGCAAAGAAACCACCCAAATCTTTACCTAAGCCCCCCTTAAATGCCTCTGCCTTTCCTCATTGCAACTACAGAAATAATGATTTGCCCTTCCATAGTGGTACCTTTAAAATAGGAGTCACACACATCCTCCTTTCTGGCTGCTTTTGGGACAAACCCAGTCATGGGGGAAATCACGGGGAAGGAGGGAGGAGAAATCTATATATTTTTATATTTTTCCTCACTTCCAAAGACTTTCGTTTGTCTCTAATCAAAGGTAGGCTCCAAAGTCACCGACCCCAACTTTCTTTATCAGTGTGAATGGAAAAGCAGCTCTGAGCTTTGAGCTGAAGCGTTTCAGGGGAGAAAACTGCTCTGTCTCATTCAGCTCCCGAGCGTTTCTCTGCTGCCGCAGCTTGCAAGGTGCACACGTGATGAAAGGTATGAGCAAACATCACATCGCCTTTTTGTCTGTGCACGCTGCGGAAGGCAGCGAGAGCCAGCCAGGGGTTCTGCTCAGCCCCCACATTAACTGTTTGGCTGACCCGGCTTATAAAACACAGATAAGTGATTGAGATTTTTGAGATTCCTTGACTTAAAACCATAACAGTTTTTAGGAAGTTCTCCCTCTTTTCTTTCAAAGGCAGAGAGGGTGGAGGGATAAGTCTGAGGCGAGTGGAATGTGCTTTGGAGTAGAACAGCTTTAAATCTTTCAGTTTGCCTTTCTGTTTTAATTTTTCTTTTTTTCTGCTTCTTTTTTTTTTCTTTTCTTTCTTTTTTTTCTTTTTCCTTTTTTTTTACGTTTTCTTTTTTCTTTTTTTTTTCTTTTTTTTTTTTCTTTTTTTTTTTTTGTTGACTGCCTGTCAGGAGCTGGGCTGGTGGCCAAGCAGGAAATGACACATCGAGAGGCATTTGTGTTGTGCAACATTTTGTGGAACTGATGCAAGGATACATTGTCTGTTTACGCATTCCTCTGCTAACAGCCTGCATGGCAGTAATTTTATTCAGGGACACATGGCATGCTACAGCAAGGAGCTAGAGCCTTAACATCTCTTTATGCAGAATTATCACAGCAGTTAAAACACTATGTGTGTCCCCCGTTTCGAATAGTCTCTGGCCTGCCTTCAAAAACCACTCTACCAGCCCCCCTTCCTTCCCAAGAATATATTTGTTTGACTGTGGGGTTTTTTTTCACTGTGGTAAATTGGGGCAGTGCAGAGAGAGAGAGAGAGAGAAACTTCGCAGAACAAGAGGAAATTTTACAGGCAGGTCCCTACTTCATACATCTACCTCTGACTGAACGGAGCAGCGCAGCTTTTTCGGGCGATGCGTTGCAGACGCTGAAGGCGTCGGTTTGCATCTACATGTGGTTTGGCAAGGGGAGGTTTTTAATTAAAGTCGATGCTAAATACCCCGAGATGTGTTGAGCGAGTCTTGGGGTTTCATCCAAACCAAAGTCAGAAAATCTGTGGCTCTCTCTGGTGTCTTTCAGAGTGACAGATCTCTACTGAGGTTGGCTGGGTAGGTCCGGATTTATCCCAGGGGCTGTGGGAGCAGAGGAAGGCAGAGTGGGCAGTCTGGGTTTCCAAAGTTGCTCTGAATGACTTTGTAGTGCTTAATGTATGCACTCTAATGCGCCTTTGTAAGAAACGAGGCAAAACGTGATTGTACAGCCACAGAAATGTTCAGCAGGGCCATGCCATGAGGTTTATGTTCTTTTTTGTGACCACCATTAGTGTATTTCAGCATGAGCACAGTCCACTTACAGGCTGAGACCTGACTTCCTTGTCGCCAGGTCCCCAGTAAGGAGTTACAGTGTTTCTGTTTCCAGTGGTACAACACCAGGTCCTTACTGCAGCATAGACGGCAAGACACAGTTTCACTCACCATCATTTGCTGCTGTTTTTGGGTTTTTTTGCAAATGTGTAATTTCACAGAACTGTCCTAGCTGGGGACTGGAGCTCCTGAGTGTTCCCGGAGGTTGTAAGAAGCTGGTGGGATGATTCAGTGTTCCCCACCAAAGGTGACAGACATTGCATATGCCAGTGGTTTAGGTTTACTTTTGAGATGAGTGTGCAACCCGCAGAGCAGGGCTCCTTACGATTACCTCAACCAGTAGTGAGGCACAGGCACAGGTTGCCCGGAGAAGCTGTGGCTGCTCCATCCCTGGAAGTGTTCAAGGCCAGCTTGGATGGGGCTTGGAGCAACTAGTGGAAAGTGGATAGTGAAAAGTCTCTGCCCATGGCAGGGGGGTTGGAACCAGATGATCTTTAAGGTCCTTTCTAACCCAAACTATTCTATGATTCTATGATTCCATGATTCTATGATGCATGCTGCTGTGGCAAGGTGACCTGGAGCTGTTGGGGTGGTAGCTGCGTCCCAAGGATCAGTCGGTTCTTATTTCTTCCACTGTGGCTAGAGAGGTGCTCATGCGTAAAATCTCATTGTCTGAGAAGCAGACTGTGAGACAAAATAATTTCTGGGGATTATGACTTTTTTTTTGTTGATGTAGTGCATAGAGTGAATCAAAAGCAAAACTACTGAGTTCACTCATGGCTTGAAATCATGCACTGTAGTTCTGAAATCTCAGCAACCTATGTGACAACACTGGGCTCTCTGCGTAGGAGGACACTGCTGCCTAGAGAGGTGACGAAGTGACGTGTATTCACTGTTATGATGACAAGATTATGTAAAACAAATGCACAAGTCTGAGCATAAAACCATTCCATAAGATGTCCTCACCAACAGCAGTGAAGTCTTGGTTTGTATTTGTCAACAGAACAGATTGTTTCCATCCCATTTTAGAGGGAACACTTGCTTCCAAGCAAATCTATTCCTAGTACATTTGGCATGTAATTTGGCCATCACAGTGATTCTTTCATATTGCAGCTATTGCTGTTTGTATTCAAAGTGTCCCTCCAAGCTACAAATAAAATCATGGCCCCTCTATGTAGTTGTGTTGCTTAGTTGTAGGATAGGAGAGTTTTGCCCTGAATAGCTCATAGTCTCCATTTAACATACAGATGGGGAAAAGGGGTTATAACCAAACAAATGAAGTAATAGTGGAAGTGATTTCATTCTGTATCTCCACAGGGCATGACT
Source organism: Ifrita kowaldi (assembly GCA_013398055.1). Taxonomy (NCBI): domain Eukaryota; kingdom Metazoa; phylum Chordata; class Aves; order Passeriformes; family Cinclosomatidae; genus Ifrita; species Ifrita kowaldi. The sequence continues at coordinate 549,745 of VZRS01002382.1, forward strand.
AGAAGAGGAAAAAGGGCGACCATTTCACAGAGTCACAGAGTCAATTGTGTTGGGAAAGATCTCTGAGGTCATTGAGTCCAGCCTATGAGCAACCAGGTCCATGTCAGCCAGATCATGGCACTGAGTCCAGTCTTTCCTTAAACATCTCCAGGGGCAGTGACTTTTTATAACTCTGTGACTCTACTCCATGTAGGTACTGTGGAGGAACATGGTATTAAAAAAGGGCATAAGAGTAGCTTTCCACAGACCGTTTTGTTCCATAGTTTTCTCCCAAGAGAACTCTTGGACATTGTCACTTGTGAAACGCATTCAGCATTTTTTTCTCACTCTTCAGTGAAGCACCTCTTACACCTCTCCCTTCACTTTCCAAATTGGTTTGGGAAATAGGGAACAGGATGAATATATTTGGGAGACGCTGCATCAGAATAGTGTAAGTGAAGTACTTAGGTAGCACTTGCTCACTGTCTATTCCAAATTTCTGTTTAAAGTTTTTATAAAATTTATTTTTTATTCCTCATAAAACTTCATTCTCCACTGAAACATGGTCATCCCAGACGTGAAACACAGATGCTAATTTAACCAGACAAGGAATGCAGAAGAGGAAATGAGGATGAATATCATACTTACTTGAAACTTCAGGGGAAGGAACTGAGTAATGATCTCATGCTGCAGTGTGTTTGGGACACCAGAATCCTTACTCAGATGAAGAACTGGGTTCCTTATTGCCTGTATCTGCTCAGATCCCCTGTTATAAATCTCATCTACAGTAAACCAGCTTACTCAGCACATTAGTGGCTCACTGTGGGCTGAAGGTGGCTTTCAGCTCTCCAAAACTTAGACACGTAGAGTAGGTTTCCTCTGAAGTGAATGAAGAGACACAGGCCCTTGCAGAGAGTGATTCATATGTTAATGCTTGTCTTAGAGAGCAGTGAAGTGCCCTTTGGACTCTCATCCCTTTCCATTGATACTCAATGGAGGCTTGATGACTAGCCTAGACTAGGCGCCCTGTTTTTGATATGGCTGGAATCAGATGAGATTAGGAGATATTATAGTTCCAAAGTGTACTAAGCCTGCTGTGAAGCTCAGACAGCCCGAGTTAGCTGTAAAACAGGTAGCCCAGGGTGCAGTCACAGGGAGCAGGAGCTCAGCATTGGATTAACCCAGTGTTCACTCACCTTCTTGGGTGGGGGCTTTGTCTGGTGTTGAACGGTGAACAGTCCCTGCTGCTTTTCTGACAGTGTAAGGAATCGTTTAAAGCTGACTTTGAAGTGTCTCTACAGCTGCCATAATGAGTGCAGTGTACACATACCTTAAAAATGATGCTATCTACTAAGGCATCATTGTCACCTCCTGCAGGATTTCAGCAGTCAGGTACTGCTCAGGCCCCACTCAGCTTGGATTGTGTGAACTTCTGAGATTAAAACTCAGGTTACTTAGCTGTAGGCAAAGTAAGAGTCTCACACTGCAGTTGCAGCTACATAAGAAACATTACAAAGGTGACAATACACTTTACAGGTATTGCCTAAAGGTGAAGTATAGTGGGGAACACATTTGAAGATTTTCCTAACACTGAGAAGTACTCCATGATTCCAGTGTTTCTTCTTCACGACAGAACGTATTAATTGTTCCTCCCTTATCCAAACTTAACATGCTGCCCATTCTCCTGTGGTTCTGAGATGTAATCTTGCCCACAGCGTGGGAAGACAAACCCTTTCACCTGATTATTGCCAGCATAAATGTTTAATGCTTCCATCCCTGTTCAAACTCTCCCACTGCATTTTGTGAACTTTACTCCCACTTCATAATGCCCTGCTTCTTTAGTAGCCCTGCTTGTTTAAATTCAGGGTGCCAAAGGAGGTATTAATCAGGGTGCTTACAAGTGCAGAATCTGCTTCCTGCCTGTCTGTAATCCATGTGAGTAATGCCAATTAGTTGTCTGCTTCCTTAAATCCTCATGCACTTTCTCATTCGTGCATTCCTGCAGCAGTAGACATGGTCTTCAGTGTCAGTGCAGTCAGAGGCACTTGGGTGTGTTTTGCTTCATTGCTTGTAGAGCTCAACAGGAAAATCACCACCTCTGAAGCACCACAGAAGTGTGCTGGGGAAGAAATGGATGAGTCCAGCTCTTCCATCTCTACTTTAATTTGCTAGACACAGGGATCTAACTCATTTTATTCCAGAGTATCACTTCAGATGTCATGAGACAAGTAGACAATTATATACGGCAGTTTCACATTGGTGCAGCTTTTTCTTGGAAAGAAGCAGGCACATGCAGGCATCATTGTAGTCCCAGGTCTGTTTTTGTTTCTATATGTTAAATCCCAGATTAGATTTGCAAAGAAGCCCAATTTTAAATAATTGTAATAAAAGGGAGATTGTATTAAATTCCAGAGAATAATAATCGAAAAGGGATGGTGTTCACTGTTGCATTGCTCAATCATTTTTGGTATTTTGAAAATTCAGACCTGTGTTTCTCAGCAGTATGGAAGCTGGAAAGGAATAGAGACCTGGAAATACAATGCAGGATTGCTGTGTGATACAAGCCACAGGTTAGCAGTACAGAGGGAATTACACATGGAATACTTTTCGGGGGTTTTTTGCATGTGTACGTATGTAATCAAGGACCCAGATTCCGATTCTTATAAAACAACATGCTTCAATTAATTCAGTTATCTAGTGAATTTATAAAGCACCGTAGACATGTGAAGTTTAATAGAGTTGGTTACACATTTCTAGGATACCAATTAAATCACAAACAATTTAATTTAATAATTTAGTTTTTCATTCCTTGGGTCTCTTATCACCATAGACTCTAGATTGATGGAACAGACTTTTTCTTTCACACTGGACACTTTTTGGCTTTGATGATCTGGGCTATGGGTTCCCTCCCACTTTTGGCTTTTTTTGATGTCTTTGAACAATAGTTTGTAAAACCAGCGCTGCAGTAAAATCATCACCTCTGTAGACAGAAGTGTTGACTACAGAAGAGGGCTCAGCAATAGAGCTGTGAATGTAAATAATTCAGTGTTTCGTTTCATCAGCTAAGCAGTCCAAATGAAAATCCTCTTTATAAAGGGACATGTGTGTAACATTTTCAGAGGTACTGGGTGGATTGGTTCTCCTTAACTGTAGCTGCCTGAAATCTTGATATTGTGTCTCAATGACTCACCTCCAGTCCACTGTGGTCAAGGAAGGAGCTGTGAGTGTGAGTTAGAAGCTGGTTTATCCCACCCTAAGCCTCTATAGGTGTCAGTGGGGGTGACTGGGGGAGAGGGGACATGAAGCAGCCCAGACCACTGGACTGGCACTGTCTGGCTTACCAGCAACTGCAGTAGCACACAGCTCTGAAGAACTTCTTCATAATCCTTTTTTTATTGTTATTTAAACTTTTTAAAAGGGAACCTAGTGCCTGCTTTCTCAACAGCCACACTGAAGGACTGCTCTCCAAAACTCATTACGGTTTTGGGGTGTTGGTGAAACCCTCCTTGTTAGACATAAATAACCACTGTGCGATTTGTAACTTTTATGTTTTCCACTTCTGTGCCTGCTTGGTTAAAACTCTCAGGCACTCAGTGCAGAAGTGTCTGCCCTGCTTTAAAACATCTTTCCCCATGCTGATGGGCTCTCCCAAAAGCTGTGTTCCCTGCAGCTCAGCAGCAGTCTGGCTCTTATACGTGATCCTCATCAGCTTCACGGCAGAGTCAGACAGTTTAATTAGCCTTTATCTTCTGCTGTGCAAGAGTGAGCCCAGGGTAAGTCTGTGAGTGCCCTGAAGAAGGCTCACACAGCAACATTCATCGCCCGTGGTGTGAACACCGCCATAAACTTCCCTGGGAATTGGCAGCAGAACGGCAGCACACCAAGGATACTCCAGCTCAGTATTTAGGCAGGGTCTGTGCTTTGCATCTGTTCAGGCTTACTGATCTGTGTTATTAGTTTCACTGTTCTTCGTATTTGCTATTCCTGAAAGATGGCAGCAAAAGAGAAACCTGATAGCAGTTGGCTTGTAGAGATAGCCTTTATTACAGGAGAGAGCAGGAAGGACTTGGTGCTTCCAAAATCCAGATAACAGTGACTGTTCTTTAGTCTCAGCTCAAAGATGAAGGAAGTTTTTTGGGAACTGTGTTTGCATCCATGTGGGATGCAAAGTAAACACCTCACTAACTGCATACATGCCATGCAAATTAAAACGAGAGCTGTTTTTCTCTGGTGACTTGGTGTAAAAGGGAATTACCAGTAGATTTAAGGTATGTGACAAAGGGGTACTTACACATCAGATAAATAATAACTTGTTGACATTAAACAAATAGATTTTTTTTATTATAGAGCAGGTACCTGTAGCTCTGGGTTTTACTTTATGCATAAGCTGCAGACAAAAGTTACAGTAGGAAAAGTCCACATCTGAGCACTCGGAACTGGGACATGCCAGTGGGTTGTCAGTGTGGCTTTAATCCATGCCTGTTGTGTTTGAGAGACAGAAAAAGTCCTTCACTGTAGCAGCATGTGCTGGTTTATCCATAGGGCAGCAACATCCCTTGGGATGGAATAAACCCACTCACTCTTGTTTTTCACACAGAGAATATGATCTAAGAACACCTTGTTTTAAGCAACTTAACTGTAGTCACTACAAAAAATTTTGTGGCAGAAGGATAAATCTGGGTCAGCCATCAGCTACCTTTGCCAAGCTGTAAACAAAGCTTTTAACTGATAAAATCTAAGGAATTTTTATTCAATGAAATTTTAGTTTTCAAAGTTGCATAATTTTACCAAATCTGGATGGATTTCCGTGGAGGTTCTGGAAAAAAGAGCCAATCTGCTGAGCCAAGTTTCAGAACTCCACTCCAAAATAGAGTGACAAAAAAGCTCCTTCAAGAAAAGATTGCCAAAAATGTTTTTCGAGGTGCTACGTTTTCCCTCAGCTAACTCATTTCCAGGAATGTCAGAGCATTTTGGTTGAAATTGAAGAAACGTGTTCCATACTCATGCAAGAAAAAATGGAACGCAAATAGTCAAAGTTCAGTAAAGTTGGGAGCAACTGAAAATCAAGTTTTGTAATGGGAAGTGTTGGGTAACTGGAATGATAGGCTGTTCTACCAGCTCCAACTCTAACATATTTGATCTAACGTGTTATTAATTTGAATTGAAAAATAATCCACGAGCTTCAGTAGAAATCCTGCATAGGAAATTAAGTTGGCAGCTGGCAGGGGCTCCTCATGGGCAGCTCTGGAGTCAACAGGTCAGGCTGGTGACAGGCAGGGGATGAGTGAGGTGCCATCTCCATNATACTCATGCAAGAAAAAATGGAACGCAAATAGTCAAAGTTCAGTAAAGTTGGGAGCAACTGAAAATCAAGTTTTGTAATGGGAAGTGTTGGGTAACTGGAATGATAGGCTGTTCTACCAGCTCCAATTCTAACATATTTGATCTAACGTGTTATTAATTTGAATTGAAAAATAATCCACGAGCTTCAGTAGAAATCCTGCATAGGAAATTAAGTTGGCAGCTGGCAGGGGCTCCTCATGGGCAGCTCTGAGTCAACAGGTCAGGCTGGTGACAGGCAGGGGATGAGGGAGGTGCCATCTCCAGCAGCCCTGGAGAGCAGGACGTGACTCCTGCCTGTGCACTGGGGACGTGCCGGAGGAGGCAACAACCTTTGTAGAAGATGAAACTGGGGCTACAGCAGCCGGCAGGGCCTCTGGAGGCGTTGTGGGTTAGAAGGCAGCGTGTCCCCAGGCACCAGTGCTTGGCAGGGCTCTGCTTCCCCACCCTCAGCCTCTCCAGAGGGATAATTTGGGGTGCATACTCTCCAACTGAATTGGCACGGCCTGCGCAGACACTGCAGGCTGTAACACACACACACGGGGTGTGAGCCCAGAGGCATTTGGGCTGTATTTTGGGACTCTTCAACGTGCTCGAGGTGCAGAACCTCCTCACTGCCAATCCTCCTGCACCTCGGTGCCCCTTTGCCTCTCTGAGAGAACCAGTGAGGGTAGTGCTGCTGCTGAAAAGGAATATTTTTAGGCAAAACACCCCCAAGTGTTTAGGAACCACAACCACAGGAAACAAGCACTGATAAAACCTCCCCAACTCTACTCTGAAAGCTCCCTGGGTTGGCTTTGCACCCTGCCTGAGTCCCCTTCAACTCAGGGGAGATACAGCCTGTGCCAGGCACCATCCAAGCCTTATGGTGTGCACAATCCAAAACCAATCTCATTGCTGAGCTACAGCTGGTGTCACTGATTGTGGAAGTGGGGAGAAAGGTTCTTCAGTCTCCTAAGAACCTCCTGTCAAGGATATGGAGCCCTGTAAAATCCAGGACAAATGATCGGTCCTTCTGCAAAAGTGGACTGGGTGCAGGTGACCCAGGGGCACTGTCTGGGGGAGTTCAGGTACTCTGATGTCAGCCAGCAAAAAAAACACTTATTTGTTGTTATCTTCTTCTCTTTTACATGACTCAGAGCTGCTAAAGAATCACAGAACCATTAAAATTGGAAAAGACCTCTAAGATCATGAATTCCAATGGTTAACCCAGCACTGCCAGGCCCGCCCCCAAAGTATGTCCTCAAGTGCCATATCCATATGTTTTTCGAACGTTTCCAGGAACGGTGACCTCACCACTTTCCTGGGCATCCTGTTCTAATGCTTGACCCAAGGTGTTGGATCCATTTAAAAGCAGCAACCAACGTTTTAACAGGTTTGAAAGCTGTTCAGAGCACTGTTGGCAGTGTTGCGTTATACCTGAGATGTGCTCCTGCACAGAAATCTTTCCCTCCTCTGCGAAATACACACTCTCTTATTTGAAACTGCCCCCTGAAATGGGGCTGCACGGAGTGTTTTCTGTGTTGACCCCTTAACCATTCGCTGGAATGGGACTCAGGGATGAGTGCTCTGGGTTTTTAAGTTAAAACAAATTTTCTTTGGAGACACATTTGAGTGCTGGGCAAAAGGCACTTTCACAGTCAGTTTTATTCCCTTCACTACTACTACTTCATTTAAGCTGTCCCCCATGTCTTTTACTCTCACGGTGTTCCCATCCTTGGGAGCCAAGCAGCTTGAGAGCTGAAAGAGAAGTGCTGTCAGGAGGGTGATTAAAACAGGGATTGATGCAGCTGGGAGCCAGGGTTCAGTCACCTCCCCCGGCCCCTGTGTTACTGTTATGTCAGACACAGTAGCTTTACCCTGCGCTGCGAGTTTATGCATTTTTTATTGTCTGATGCTGCCAGAAGACGCTGACCCCGGAGTAGCTGGGCTGTGCAAGCACTCAGTGGTGGAGGGCAGTGTGCTCTGAAAGCCGCTCACGTTCCCCCTTTAATTTGTCACTTATGGGTCGTATCTTTTTTACATTTACATTTTTAAATTAGTTCAGCGTGTCCCGAGCTTCGGTTCCAGAATCCATGCTGAAAATTTCCCAACTTTATGAGTTCTTAAAAAAATTCCAAAATCCCTTGCTTAATTGACGTTCAGTATGCAGAAGAACTTAGAGCTATGGGAAGGCTTCACATTTTTATAAGGACACAAGTTTAGGGAGAGATTAGATTTTAGGCCATATGCAACATGGAACAATTGTGTCTACTTGGTCATCTCTTCAAAGAGGAAAGTGAAATTTGGCTCAAAATTCAAAATAAAAAAAAAAATTGGCATAAAATTTGCACTGGTCAAAATAAAAGGATTTCTGCAACATAAATTCGATTAAATATAAAGCCAGACTCAGCAAATGCTTGAGATCTCCCATATGGACTGAAGAAGTTTTACACTGGAGCACAGCACACTGTTTTGGAGTGCATCTGAGACTGCTCCTGTTTTGGAAGCCTGCTCAGGTCTTGTTGGAATGACGATTTAGGCTGTATGCAGCAAAATGCAATGTTAGCGCATATTTGAACCGTCAGCATAAAGACTCTTTGTTAGAATATATGTTTCTTTTTAAAAAGAACAGAACGACCCTAACCTTTGCTATTTTTCTATCCTTTAATCTCATGTCAGGAAATTTGGAAGACCAGCTCTCCATGGCCACATGAGTAAGGCAGGGATGTAGGAGGGTGGTTCAGTGGCTGACACATTTGGACGTGAGTCCTTTAGGTCTGTCATCTGTCGTCTCTGACGTCTTTGTGACGTTAGTGCATTTGAAAATCCTTCCAAACTTGCTGATATCAGAGGAAACTGGGTACCTCTTTCTCTTGGCCTCAGTTCTGTGTGAAATATGAATAATGACACTACCCTACTCCAGGAATTACATGAATATGAGAACATGGTGAAGAGCAAGGTGTTTGTTTACTCAAGTTGTGTTTTTAAGGCATATTCCCATCCAAAGTACATCACAATATGAGTCAGAAAGCTTCACTTTTCCTTTCATAAATGGAAACATCTTTACATATATAGTTTTCATTTCTTAGGTGGGAAGAAATGGGTTTTGTTTTTCCTCTTCTGTTAGCTGTGAGTTCTCACCATACGCTGCTGCTCCGTATTGCTGTGTCAGAACAATGTAGTTTTCTTAGGCTCCAGATCTTAATTCCTTTAACTCCCTGAAGGCATTGCTGGAGGTAAACATGGCTTGCAGGAGCAAATCTGCCATTAAATCAGCCCTTAATCCGAGTTAAATACCTGGTGCTGCTTTCAGAGAATGGCAGGTACCAGGCTCTTATTGTGCCTCCTTAGGAGCTTTACAGCCTGGAGAGGTGAAAACCAGACAAGATAGAAAGTCTGGAAAGTTGAAACTCCTGGATGGATAGATATTATTTTTGTATTTGTCTCATACCACTGGCTGTCAAATGACAGTGCTCAGGTGCACAAGCTTTTATCAACTGAATGTTTTGTGACTTTGGGGAAGTGAATCAGCCGCTTTTGTGCAGCCAAGGGGAGGAAGCTCCACAGCCAGTGCGGCTGCCTCGGCGCACGCATGTCTTGAGGGGTGGGGAAGGCAGCCATCCTTAACCAAACATTTGCAACCTGCTGTTTTAGCTGGAATAGGAAAACCAGCTTGACAAGAATGAACGGCTTCACCAAGCGACATTCAGGGGAGGTTGGTGGGATTTTAAACAAATCTCCTTAAGCAAGCATGAAAACAAGCTATTTAGCACTCATTAATGTCTCAGGTTAAACTCTTGAATAATTTGTCATGGTTAGGCTCTTTTGGTTTTGTTGGTGTTTTTCTAGTCACTAACGAGATGACAGCTACACATGCTTCTTGGTATGCCACTGTTCACAATAGGGTTTAAAGTTGTGTATTTGTTATTGATGTCATTAAAGTGATGGATTTGAGCTTGGTTTCTGAGGCAGCTGACTGGGTGGTTGGGACTAATTTCTAGCAATGGTTTTGGAGGTTGAAACCAAAGTGTGTATAAAAGGAAATGTTTCTTCTTTTAAGCAAATAATTTGAACCCAGATGAATGAAATTTAAGCAAGTGGGCATCAACTCTGAGTTAATTTTGACATAGTTGTCTGGAAATCATCACCAATTAAAATATTTTTATGAGCTCGAATGTAGTATTGTCTTTCGGTGCTTATGTAAGAGAGGAACAAACTGCTTGTTTAACCCCAGCCTTGAGACTATTGGCCAGAATATCTGCCTGAAGTCTTTGCCATATGGAGCTGGGAGGGCATGGACCTTGGCAAACCTCAGACTGCAGGGGAAGGCAATTTCCCCACCTGAAATGAAAAAATTCGTAAATTTAAACAGATCACTTGCACCCTGCAGAAGTCATTGTGAGTCTTGGGTGTTCAAAGAGGTAAGAAGCCTCTCTGTGGCCCAGGAATCCTAGTTGAGAGTAAAAATGAATCACCTGGGTTGTCATAATTGGGTTCTTTCATGTACTCCTACAGACTGAATAGGCAGGGAGATATTCCTTCATTCGTACACACCTTTCACACCTGCACATAAAGAAAACCTTTGATCCAGAGCTTAATGGAACAACAAGCTGAGTATATGCAGAATTAAAAGGATGCACACCATGCTGAGATATTTTTATATCTTTTTAGACACAGCATATGAGAAATAATAATACCCGGCCCGATGGGGAGGAGCACTCTCTGCAGTTTGAATTTGTCCTTTTCATGAGAGCACCATTTTTTTCCTGGTTTTTGTGTTGCAAAGAGAGTTGAAATGTTGAAGACTAGTATAAATGTCTCTTGCTGTACTTCCAACCACAGTCTCACTTATTCAATGAGACAGACTTTTAACATTTAAATTTTTCTTATTGGTGTTCTATTGAGTTTTTTGCATTTTCTTTTATTACGTTATTTGCCTATATATGCACATAGATACATAATAGTACAGCATGCTTATGAAACAGCCTGTCAGCCATTTTTGTTGTCCGTTCCATGATTATCATCCTTTCATTCCTGTGCAGTAGTGTGCTTCTTTTATTCAGATTCCCAATCCTGTAGATAGATGTTCAAATATTTCAACACAAACAAAGCTGTTTATATTATATTTAACTTACAGAATCATTATAGCTTTGGTATGTATGCATGGAATTTGCCCTACTGTGAAGTGTTAACACTAGACCTGTGCCCCACTTCACTCTGCAAGAAGGTAGACCTGAAACTGCACTTAATTTCAGCTTCCAGTTGCATCCATACCAAGAAAATTTCAGGGCTTAGTCGCACGATCAAGTTACAGGGGATGTCTGTGTTTCCATGTCAGCTGAGCTACAGCAGCTGCCTGGTAGGTGTTCTTGACCCCCCATAAATGTAATTTGATTTGTTTTAGCTTAGCCCTCAATAAAAGCGGCTTAAGATAAGTAGAATCACTGCGCATTCACCAAGGCAGGGAGTACATGTGCAGATCTTCAGCATCCAGGATTGGGACCTGGTAACCCACTCCACCCTGGGAAGTGACTGTGTGTCTGTATGGTCCTGTACTGGCAACTGCCAAGCCAAAATTGCCAATTTTAGACCTTTATTATCATACCTGCTGAATCCCCTTAATCCCTGGCTTTCTTGTTTGCATAAACGCAGTTTGTTAGTCCTCTCTGCAGCCCACAACACTGTTCCTCACAGATAAGGGAGTTTTGAGGGTCTCATTTGAAACAGAAATTATTTTATTTCTCAGCCTGGTTGGGAAGAAACTTCTTTAGAGAGACTTTGACAGATATTTTAGAACCTAAATTTTACCAGTCTTTACTGCTTAGATATTCTGGATACAGAAGAATAGCTTGCATTTGGTTACCTTTAACTCCATAATTCCCACAGACTATAATATTTATTATAGAATAACCTAGAGCTGATTTAAGAAATTTGCTTTTAAATCCCCTGTGGCCTCTTTTGCTTGCTGAGGAGGGTGAAGTTGCAACACTTCTCCAGGACATAGGCAATGAGCAGGATCATGAGCTCTGTGTGTGAGGGCAGACTGTGGGCCTGGATCCTGACTTCTGGTGTGAATGAGAACTCATTCAGTTGTTTCAACTCCGACTGAGTTATCTAAACTTGTACCTCTGGATTTATAGCAACATACCTTTAAGCTGTTCTTCCTTAGCAGGTTATGACCTTCCTTAGACAAGGGATTGGAGAAAGTAGTGAGTTTGGGTTTTGCACTTAGAATTTCCACTCATGGGATTGTTTGGGTTGGAAGCATCCTTAACGATCATCTAGTTCCAGGCCCCCTACCATGGCTTTCTGCACTTTCTGTAGCCCCTTTGAACAGTCAGGATTTCCAGTTCCTTAACTCACAATCCTCAGGGTATTTCCTCTACTCTGTGGTCATCTAGCAGGTGGTGCCTGTCCCTGTAGTGATTCTTGGTGTCCCTAATGACATTTGGTTCTTATTATATCTAAATATGGACGATCCATGGTTGTTTACAAACATGCATGTCTATGGGAAAGCTCCCAACTTTTTCCTGTGGATTAAAATGAGATGTTTGTAAGGGAGAAAAAAGACAAGAATGTAGGCCAGCTCCTTCCTGAGCTCAGGTGGATTTTGCGTTCAGGATTTGTCAAGGCCATGCCCAGTGGGAGAAGCTGACATTGGAACCTACTGCAAATACAACAGGAAAGGCAGAGGGTGTCATGGGGGAGGCATCTGCCATAAGTGGCTCAGAGTCCCCACTTCAGGTCTCCAGGAAAACTGGGAAATTTGTGAGCCCTGTAGATTGGTGTGACAATAAATCTGTGCTGGGGAGAGGATTCCTCTGCCTTGCACAGCCTCAGGCAGGAGGAATCCTTGGGGCTGGGGGACCTGAGGGCTGCTTGGGTGTTCACTTCCAGCCACAGCTGTGCTGTCTGTGGAGGACAGCAGTCCCCAGTGCTCTTCTCATCAGTATCATGCGATTCCCCAGTGCTCCTCTAATCAGCATCAGTCAAAACGAGCTGACTTAGCAGAGTCCTGCTCCAAATCAGCAGTAGCTGTAGTGGAAGATGAGTGAGTGAGAGGCAGGGTGTGATATCCCCGGCAGCTGGCACAGCTGCAGCCTGGAGAGGGCACGTGAACACAGCCCTGACTGTGCTGGACTCTGCTACCCCCCCAGGCTGACGGAACGTCCGAGCTGTGTGATGGATAGCAGGGACTGTGGAGCGGACACTGACCAGGTTTCCATTAAACATCTTGCTGAGATTGGCTTCTGCTTTGGGAATGGAAAGTGAGCTCCAAAAAAGTCAGTTCCCATTAGCTGAGTGCCTAAGCAAGATTTATTTTTTAAAGTGTTATTTAAAAATTTATAGAGTTTGTTAGGCAAAGAAAAATTTTAGTCTGAGTGAGCTCTGCAACAGTGTCAGAAATCTCTGAAAACAGAGGCTTTTCTTGGAAAAGTTGACAGTGTACTGGCCATAAACCTGCTGCTTCAAGACCTTGTTGGTCACTTCTCCCTTGCGGGGGGGAAATAACTGAGATCTATTAGAGGGCAAAAAGCCTCCAGGCTGTTTTAATCTGGAGTTCTGCAGCCTGACATTGATGAGGAAAACTTTTTTCTTTAGCCAGTATTTGGCCACTTCATTTCTACATTACAGACAGTAATAAATCGTCAAGCTGTTTGTGAAAAGTTTGGCTCGATGCATTTCTAAATGCAAGGTACCAGCGTGGTCACTGTGAAATCCCATTTCACTGTGGCTCACAGTATTGCAGTGACCTTTTTTGTTGTTTTTTCTAATTAATAGCTTAGTTTTCTGTCACTTCTCTATGCTGCCTATATAAATATTTCTGAAATGGAGCTTCTCATATTTGCTAACCTCATCGTTCATTAGCAACAGTGAACACATGGGAGTAATTTGGGATGGCAGGTGTGTTCCTCTCTGTGTTACTGTCCAGAATGTCCCTCCTGTTCACTCAAATTGTGTAGAAAAGCTCACATTGAAGAGAAAAACGTGGAAATGGGGAATTCTCTCCTGCTGCTCCACATCTGTTGGCCAGGGTGCAACCATAAAGAGTGCCTGGTACAGCCAAGAAGTAACTAATGTCTCCACATTCCCATCTCTAAATGTTTACAGTTCATAGAGAAGCCCAGCAAATTACTAAAATAGTAATTTTTGAGAAAGTAGGCTTAAATGTTGAGTGCTGTTATGGGTAGGGCAGTGAAAGGTTAGTAAATGGGAGGAAGAAGAGAAAATTGAGATGAATGGAAGACATTAAAGAAGCAATGTTGCCAGTCTCTGTTGGTTTTTTTCTGCAGGAAGCCTCCAGAAAATAAAATAGAGAAAGAAAAAAAATTGATTAGCTTGTAATGAATCAAATGTAGAAAAAGGCAGGAAAAGGAATGTGTGAATATTATTTATTTGCGCTGCTAGCTGATAAATTGTTTCTGTCTTAGCTGATCCATTAAAAGCCAAGGATCCAACATGTTTTGAATGATCATTTTCATCACATTGATTTAAGTTCAGTCATTTCTAAGACATGGGACAGAGCAGAACCTAGAGTGCTCTAGAACCTACCAATAAATTCTGAGCAGTGCTGATGGAAGAGACTGACATTTAACAAGCCCACCATTTCAAGATTAGTTGATAAAATGTTCCATTAAATTGTTTTTTTCTGTGCTGATAATTTTCTGTAGACCCCAGTACAGAGCAGATAAACACCTTTCCCTTCTTGAGAGGATTTTGGCTTTCCAGAAGTATTACCCATTTTGCTACGAGTCATGTAGTTCATGACAGAGTTCCAGAAGCATTTGGACCATACTCTCAGCACGTGGTGTGACTCTTGGAGGTGGTCCTGTGCAGGGCCAGGAGTTGGGCTCAAGGATGCTTGTGGGTCCCTTCCAATTCAGATTATTCTGTGATTCTGTGATGTAGGAACAAATTCTTCCCTGTGAGGGTGGCGACACCCTGGCACAGAGAAGCTGTGGATGCCCCATCCCTGGAAGTGTCCAAGGCCAGCTTGGATGGGGCTTGCAGCAACCTGGGATAGTGGGAGGTATCCCTGCCCAATGCAGGGGATTGGAACAAGAGGATCTTTAAGGCCCCTTCTACCACAAACCATTCTGTGACTCTGTGTCTTTAACACAGTTTCCTCCCACTCTGACATGGACAAGAAAGTCCAAACCTGCATACAGTACTCAGGTAAACAGGCATCCAGTGTGTTCAAGTACAGGAAAAAAGCTTTAGAGGTTCCATCTTAAAGAACTAGGGTGAGTGGAAATCCCCATCAAGATAAGGAACCAACAGTCTGTGCCATTTCAAAAAAGACAGAGGGAACACTGGCATTTTCCAGAGTTTTGCCTCCAGGGCATGGCAAAAAGCTAAGGCTGTTATCATTTGTGGTCAGAGATCTCATTGTACTTTCACCAGCACGTTCATGTTGGGCAGTGAATGCCAGCCAGGGCAACCTTACATGGAGGAGTTTTCACTGCTGCTTCATGTGATTGGCACGTTTTGATCTGACTGATGAGTTCCTGACTTCCATGCAAAGTCCCCAAATTACCTGATGTGATTCGTTGGTGAGGACAACAATTCTTGCTGGTGGTTTTTAAATCACTGGTGTTTGTTTTTTGCCAAACTAAGGCTGAATTTCTTTAGATAGTCATGGTCTTGCCTATTGAGTAGGTTTCTGTGCAGGTTTGGTCTTACTTCTCTACGTCAGCCTGGAAGAAAGTGCGTTAAGTACATTATCTCATAATACTCCAAAATTAATGAGTAATGCTTTTGGAGAGCTAAAATAGTCTCAAGGAAGAAGGTGATATTTCATAGACTCATAGAACAGTTATTGTTAGAAGGGAGCTTTTTTGGCTAAATGATTTCAAAGCGGAGCCGCTTCTTGATAAACTAGGTTGCATCTTTGAACTTTCAATTAACCTGTTGGAAAGTTATACCAATTTCTAGAGTGAATCAGTGTTCAAGAGCACTTTTCCTGTCCTTTTTTTATAATTTTTTTTTTGTCCTTCCTTAAAACCTCAAAACCACGATGGGTAATTCCCCAAAGATCCACTTTAGACATTTGTGGCGTGCAGTGTGAAGAGTAGGTGCAGCTGGCCAAACCCCAGCACTCTTATCCTTTTGAACATTTTCCTCCTGTTTTGGTGAATAACATAAGCTGCTGCCCTTCTCCCCACAAAACCAAAGGCCAACTGGAATAGCTGTATCAGCCTAAATCTTGCTTTTCTTGAAGTGGGAGTTTTGCCATAAACTCAGAGGAGAATTGGATCTGGTCATTCCTGCTGGGTGAAACCTCTGTCTCCAGTTGCCACAGCTCAGTTGACAGCAATTCTTCCGCTACAGAGCCGAGAGACCTTATCAAGCATGAAAAACTGACAAATAGTGTTTAACCACAATGATCACCACAGGAAATGTTGGCCTGAAATTTCGGTTTTGTTTTGAAAACGGAGGATTTGGGGGGGAGAGAGCATTGTTAAATCCAGCTTGGATCAAAACACATTTGTAGCTTTTTTTAGTGTGTCACAGAAAGACAATGCCATTGCTGACGTCTTCAGTGGTTCTTTGCAGTGTTGAAAGGCTCAGTCAGAGCATTTTGCTCAGATGTGGGACCTAGAAAGTCTGAGCTTAACAAACCAACCTTATTTGGTTGTATTAGTAAGGGCAGTTTGATAATGGTCAGTACACTTCTGTAATTTTATCAGAGGTGCAATAGCTTTGTAGTAAGGCATGTGACTGTGGTGGACAAACAGCTGGACATGAGCCAACAGTGTGGACTCCCATTCTGGTAGTCCAACTGTGTCCTGGGGAGGAGTGGGCAGCAGGTGAGAGGGGATTCTGCCTCCCTACTCTGCTCTTGTGAGACACCTGCTGCAATATTGCATCCAGCTCTGGGGTCCACACCATAAGAAGGGCATGGACCTGTTGGAGCAGGTCCAAAGGAGACCACTCAGAGGGCTGGAGTACCTCTGCTGTGAGGATAGGATGAGTTGTTCATCCTGGAGAAGAGAAAGCTCCAGGGAGACTTTACTGCAACCTAGTACTTAAAGGGGCATTATAAAAAAGAGGGAGAGGGATTATTTTACAGATAGTGATAGGACAAGGGAGAATAGTTTTAAACTAAAAGAGAGGAGATGTAGATTACATGTTAGGAAGAAATTCTTTACTGAGAAGGTAGTGAGGCCCTGGCACAGGCTGCCCAGAGAAGCTATGGCTGCCCCATTCCTGGAAGTGTTCAAGACCAGGTTGGATGAGGCTTGGAGCAACCTGGTTTAGTGGGAGGTGTCCCTGCCCATGGCAGAGGGGTTGGAACTAGGTGATTTTCAAGGTCTCTTCCAAGTCAAACCATTCTGTGATTCTGTGACTCCAAGGCTAAGAGGGGATTTTTCAGTACCATGTTCCCCAGACTTGAAACGGGAGAAAATTCCCCAGAGCTTACGACACGAAGAGATAGAACATGGAAGGGAAAGCAGAGAGGAGACTGTCCTGCATAGGGCACCATCAAGAGCTGAGACAAAACCTCTGCCTCACAGCAGAGCGTCCTCTGCCCGTCCCACCCGCAGAAACCTGAGGTAGTTGCAGGCACCAAGCCGAAGAACCGAAAAATGGATTTTACTATTTACATTACCATAATTTATCTGTAGAATAATGTTGAAATTGCCGCTAGAAAAAGATTAGAACCACGTTTCCTGCTGGGTTTCCTCACTGCTCAGGGCCACACACGCGCAGCATGTGCCATTAACCGTTGCAGAGCTCCCGTGCCCAGCACAGGAAGGTGCTTGTGCTGTGGCCTCCAGCTGTACCAAGATTTGCAAACCATCAAGAAAACAATCACCTGCACCATTCAGTCATGCCCTGTGGTTTGCTGCTGGTATATACCTGATTTCTGCTCTGTTCTCATTGCCCTGGTTGATTTTTTACTTTGCATTTACCTTGTTGATCTGAAGCAATCAGCATTTTACATTATGAAAAATCCTGCAATCCTGTGGAAAACTTCTTCCCCTTCCCTCACCCCCCTTGCTGCCTGGAACTGTGTCTTTCTGACACCGTAGACGGATTGGCACGCTAAAAGTATGTGTGTGCTTTCTTCTGATTTAATTGGATTTGCTTGTCTGAAATGTAGTATGTTTGCTAATTCCACAAACGAGCTACTGTAATTAAAATCAGACACAGTTGCCCCAAAAAAAAAAAAAAACCAACCAAAAAACCCCCAACCAGATTGCACTTTTTCCAAAAACGATATTTCCATGCTTTAAGGGTGGTCTCCTTTCTCCCTTTAAAATTTTCTTTAATCACTGTGTGTCTTGGTTAACATCCCTGTTTTTACAGTATTCCTGTAGGTTACATTCAGAGTTGGATAGGTGATGTTTTAATACATATTTTATTGTTTCGAGTCAAAGCAGTTTCATTTTCCCTGGATTCTTTACCCACTGTCGATTGAAAGATTGGAAGTTTTATACTGTGATCTCTCTAGTTGAGGGAAAAGATCTGCAGCCCAGGGTGGCTCTGAAAAAAACATTCTCAGAAAAGTATCTGCATTGTGCTCATGGCACAATCCAACGCAGAAATTTAAAGCCATATTTCCATTTCCTTGTATTTGATGTGGGGCACATAATTGTACTTATGTCCTGTGCTATTTCAGGGTCAAATGTGGGAGGTAAAAAAATTGTGTAGGAAACCTCAGCAAGGGGAGAAATTTCCCTCCATAGAGATATGGTTGATTCTTTTCTGTATTCTGGAGGCTTCAATCACATTTTTGCTGTCTACCAACTGAAGGAATTCATGCAGCAGTCAGAGGCAAGCCTTATGCAACACGACAGGTGCTAATCTTCCAGGAAATTCATCCTACATCCCACCCATTAAGGGAATTTTATGTAAAAATGGCTTAATGTCTCTTTAAAGGTGTCAGCAAGCATGTGAGGACCACACAGCTTGGGTTCCACTGCAAGTAATGGAGTGAAATTGTCTGCATAATTATTTTGGTTGGATTGAGAATCTGCAGCCCTCTCTTGCTGCAGGAAATAAACCTCTGTTAAAACCATATGGCAGAATTCTCAGAAGAGACGTGAGTACAGGGCCACTTCTCTTTCACATCTCTAGGCAGAGCTGGAGAAAGTTGTTATGCTTGTGCATAATTAATCCTTCTTTTTCCTTGTGAGCAGGCACAAAAATGTCATTTTTAGCATGTGTGAGGGTGCTGGTGTGTTTGTTTGCATACACACACACACGTACTCTTGCTTTCAGCGCACTGAAGCAGCAAGACTTGGGGCTGCCTTGGAACAAAATTAGAGCCACGGAAGGAATGTACTGTCATGTGTACACAGCAATCCTGCATAACTGAGAAACGTCATCAGAATGAGTTATGCTTAAATTTGGGATAAGCAACGGCCTTTCAGAGACCACAGCCAATGGAAAGGATGTTACCTGGCTTCAGATGAGGCCACTTAATGCTCATGCAAAGTGAAATACAAAGGGCAGGTTTTAATTACAGTGCACCTTGGAGCTCAAGCCCTGTGAGGAGCAGCTGAGGGAGCTGGAGGGGCTCAGTCTGGAGAAAAGGAGGTTCAGGGGGGACGTTATTGCTCTCTACAACCATCTGACAGGAGGGTGCAGCCAGGTGGGGGTCAGTCTTTTCTCCCAGGCAACCAGAGACAGGACAAGAGGACACAGTCTTAAACTGTGCCAGGGGAGGTTTAGGCTGGACATTAGGAAGCATTTCTTCACAGAAGGGGTGATTGGGCATTGGAATGGGCTGCCCAGGGAGGTGATGGAATCACTGCCTCTCAAGGTGTTTAAGGAAAGACTGGATGTGGCACTTAGTGCCATGGTATAGTTGACAAGGTGGTGTTAGGTCATAGTTTGGACTTGATGATCTCAAAGGTCTTTTCCAACTGAGTTGATTCTGTGATTTAAATGCCAAGGTGTGAAAATCTCAGAGTTTGGTAGCAGTACAGTTGTCTTAACTGCCAAGTGAACCAGCCATGACCTTCACTTTAAATTCACCAGCCACAATGTGCATCTGTTTATTTTAGTGAGGATTGATATCCCAATCAACAAGAAAGCAAGAAACATAATCAAAATGTCAGCAAAACGGTAATACCAGCTATTCTCAGATGCTATCAAGAAACTTGATCACAGAAAAGCAAAACAGGAAAAAAGACTTTTCCGTCTCTAACCCAAATGATGTTTTGGAAGCAAATTACCCCCACACCTGGTGAGAGAGTGAGGGTAGGGATGGATGTCCTGTCCAAATGATGCCATGAAATATCAGTATCATGAAGAAGGGAGTGTATCTTACACGACATGTAATTTTAAACCAGTGTCATGTCAGAAATGCTGCCAGTTGCTGGGGGTTAGACTTGACAGCAGATAACCCTTGGCAGCAGTTTGGCTATCTAAATCCATCAGAGATTAGAAATTAGGGTCAGTGTAATTTAATGTTGGTCCTTTGATGAAACGGGATTGTTAGCATGTGGAATCTTTTGTCAAGGGAGGAATAACTTATTTTTATATCAAAACTGGTCAAGGATAGGAACACTGGCAGCCAAATTCCCTTCTGCTGTCAAAAGGAGAATAATCCCATGGGCCTTGTGGGAAGCTGGAGTGAAAGGACAAGGAATGATCCATCCTACCTGGAGAAAAGTTAAAAACCAGATTTTTCTTCCTTTTTCATAGTGCTGAGCTCTCTGCAGACTTTTAGTGAAAAAATATCTTTCTTTTTTTAAGCTTTGACTTCCTCAGAGTTTGTGTTGAAGCTGGAAAGTTTTCCATCCCTCTTTTCTGTTGTTGCCTTTCTACTTCATTTAAATTGGTTAAGACAGATGACTTTTGCTTATTAAAAAAACCAAGGCAAGGCACCACTAGAAGATATCCAATTTCTTCAACATCACCAGGGTTGCTTGTTTTACTTTTCTTGGACAAAAAGGAAGAGCACTTTGCGTTCTATTTTCCGACATTCTTTGATGGAATAAAATAATCAGGGTTGTACTTAAAGAAGAAGGAAACTCTCCTATATAAGTGTTGTCCTCTAATCCATGGAGCCAATGGCTGGAGTGTGCCTTATTTTCTTTGTGTAAAAAAAGCAAACAGCAGGGCTAAAAGGTAGTCTAGAGAGCTCGTATCTAAATTCCTTAACTGAGGGATCAATTTTTGGCCCTGCAGAGACAAAACTGTAACCATTACAGTGGAAGCAGCTATATTATTCCTTAAAATGAGTCATATGACATTAAAAACAAAGCAAATACTAAAATTCAAATCTGTACAAGCTGTAAAGTCTTTAGGGCCAGGCTGTCTCCCACTGAAGACGGTGGCAAAGCCTCTGTTCATGGCTCTGGCAGATGGCTTGGGCCCCAGACAATCCCATTTTTCCAATTGTAGGGTCATACATTTTTATCCTCTGAATTAAATGAGGATTTGCCACCCGCACAATAAAACCCAAAGAAAGAAACTTGCTTTAAATAGAATGAGCTATTGAGGTGATATTAATAGCAAGGGGATCATGAGTATTTCCAGAATTTAAGTACTTCAATGTTATTTCTGCCTGCTTTAGGAGAGCAGAATAAAATATCCTTGCGACTCTTGCATTGCAGGGATGGTTTCCACTGGTGCTCTGTAGTGGGCGTCCAAACTTAATGACGCACCAAAATATTAATAAAATAGAAATTATTCAAAACACCTGCCAGTGATGATCCAGTATGTTCTAACATCTTTCCAAGTTGGAAGTGCATGTATACATATGGCTGTATGTATGTGCTTATGTACATCTTTGAAAGCCATCAGCTACACAGCAGCCCGTTTGGACAATTTGTGTTTTTTATAACTAGGCACTTACAGCTTCTGTTTCTTGAATTTTCCATTTTTTCCAGAAGATTGCACCCACAGCGTCATAGAATCACAGACTGGTTTAGGTTGGAAGGGACCTTAAAGATTGTCTCATTCCAACACCGTGCCATGGGCAGGGACACCTTCCACTATCCCAGGTTGCTCCAAGCCCTGTCCAACCTGGCCTTGGACACTTCCAGGGATTGGGCAGCCACCGCTTCTCTGGTCAGCCTGTGTCAGGGCCTCCCCACCCTCACAGGGAAGTATTTCTTCCTAAAATATAATCTAAATCTCATCTCTTTCAGTTTAAAGCCATTCCCCTTTGTCCTATCACTCCAGACCTTTGTCTGAAGTCGCTTTCCAGTCATGCCCAAGCAGAATCCTGTTTATCAGTAAAATACTGAAGTAGTTACAGCAGGGTCAAAGTAAAGCCTGTGAGCTATAATCTACTTTAAAAAATCCAGCTGGGGGAGGATTGTGCAGGTCAGGGGCCTGGTGTCAAGTCAGTGGTTTCCTTGTCTCATATGCTGTGTCCTGTCCAGTGACCAAAAGTTACTCTCTGAGTTCCCCTGGTGTGTGGGCAAGGGAGACTCATGAATTCATAAATAAAACCCAGGTCCTTCTTGGACTGATCTCCTCTGCCATGCTTTGAGGAAACCCCCACTTTCTACTCAATCTCATAAGGCTGGGAGCAGTAGAAGACATATCTGGGGTTTCTGTGGGATGAGCTCCTGAGGAGCTCCCTGCAGGAGCATCCAGAGCTGTCTGAGAGCACATCTTTCCTGCAGTAGCTGCAGCCTTTCCCAGGCTTTTCCCGGTGTTCGTCCACGCCGTTCTCCACTCTGTGAATGGCATCACCCGCTGCTTGTGTTGGCCACCCTCCAGCTCTGCCTCACAGGCGCATCCCCCCACCGCCAACATTCCTGGGGATTTGTTACCTTCTGGTAGCCAAACGCGCAGGCAACCGGGGCAGGGGGCAAGATTTATTCTCCAGGACTCTGTTTTCCTATTGTTTTTAAGTTCATGGGAGGCTCCCTGTCACTAAACAAACTTTAACAACTGTCGGCAGAAGGGTCAGCCCCCGCCAGAGCCCTCACATTCCTCACAGCCAAATGCGGTTGTGTCACTCCCCTCCCTCCTTTCTGCCCCCCTGGGGATTCTGTAGGAGGCATCACCCTTGAGCAGGTTGAACACCTGTCTGAGACAATGAATTAGCTACCTGCAGGGCCCATAAGGACAGGCTTAACTTTGACCAGCAGTGTGCATCTCATGATTTTTGGGCATGATGCTAATAAACAGTTGGTCTGGGATAGAGGCAGCCATTTTTAGGGCTCAGGGGGTTGGTGTGAGATGAATGTATGCAGGGATGGAGTTTCTGTAGCAAGGATGAGATTTGGGTTTGTGTAGCTTACAGCAGAATGAAGCTTTACTTCCTTTTCCATCAAAACAAACAAACAAAAAAAACCCCAACCCTGCCAGAAAAACCCAACAGAGATAATTATGAATTAAGCACTTTCAGGAAGAAATAATGTAAATAATGAGGTTGTCTTGGAAAATCCCAGGATTTTATAGTCCACTGCATTGAGGAGTTCCCTATACTCTCCTAGAAGACATAGCTTGTCCAAAACCTTTGCTTTTGCATTTAGTGTTTGGGTGTTTTCCCCAAGAAGTTTGTCATTTTGGTGTGTCTTGTTCTTCACACTGGCAACAGAGAATGGCCAGGGCTACTCTCTGTGGGACCATCTGTTTTTGAGTGACCAGCAGACAGACAAATAAGAAAGTAACAACCAAAACCAATCACGGATTAGGATGTGGAACTTCACTGGGGGTTGCAGGAATACTCTCAAGAACTGAGTGTGAAATTCTAGTTTTACATCGTTGTGTCTCCCTCAAAAACTAGTGGAACCTCAGAGTCCTGGTCTCTATATTAATGGTGAAATCAATCTGGTAATATCCACTGTGAGGCGAAGAAATGATAATTATTCTGAAGTTAGAGCTGTAGGAAACCCATGAGGGTTTAAGACCAGCATTTCCAAACCCCCATGGTTTCTCTATAGTCAGGAGTAGCTGAGCAGACACTGCCTGCATTTTGCTGTGCCCTTTCATGGCAGCTCGAGGTCCTGAGTTCTTTGCAGCATCAGGCCCTCAGTTAGCAGGAGCTGCTGACTGCATGTACTCATGTTCAAAGTATTGTGTACGTGACTTCACCAGGCACAGACAATCACTCAGCCCCAGAACAGTAGGGCTAAAAGAAACCTCAGGCGACCTAGTCCATTTTTCCTCAGAGGAAGTATTAGATATACTTAGATCATCACTGACATCTGTCCAAATTTTTAAATCCTCCAGTACTGAGCCTTCCACTTACTTACCAAGTCTGGAGTTTGTGGGGTTTTTTTTCCTTTATACTTAAAAAGGAGTTTGCTAATACTGTGCATTAATCTCTTAAATCTCCTCTACCTCAGTTGAAGGCAGCTTTTTCTTGTGCTGTTCTCAGCTGACACAGAGATCAATTGATTACCATTTTCTGTAGAAAACATTTTACTCTTATCATGTCCTTTCCTGCTCGTCTCTTTTCTAGACTAAACAAATGTATTTCCTTCAACTTTTCCATGTTGCTCATGCTTTCTAAATCTGTTATCGCTCCTGTTGCTACTCTCTGGATTCTCTCTCATCTGTCTGCATCTTTCTTAGAGGGTGGTGTCCCACCCTGGATAAAGCAGTCCAGCTGATGTCTCACCACTTCTGAGCAGCCTGTAATAGATACCTTCTATGTCTTGTATACAACATGACCATTAATCTTTCCCAGAAATGCATTTACTTCACTTTTTTGAAAAAAAACCAGAATGCCATTATCGACTCACATTGAACTTGCAACTCCCCGCCACCCCCAGATCTCCCTCTGCAGTGCTGCTGGTTGATAGGTTTGTCATTGTGGTTCATTTGGCTTCTTGCTCCAAAGTGTAACACAAAGCACTTAACTCTTACTGCATGTCATCTTACTAATGATGTCTCAAGCACAATTTCTCTTCCATGCTAAGTTTGTTCTGAATTCTGACCCATTTCTCCAAGTCTGGAAGGCTCCACCCTACTGGACATCATCTAAAGATTTTATAATCATGCTTTCTATTGCATCATCCAAGTTATTAAAGAAAGTATTAGCTATTAATTGGCTGAAGATGCATAAATCACCTTCCATTTCAACATCAGTAGTGATAGTCAGCAAGCAACCTTGCAACACCAAACCCCTATCCATTCATCCCCTGTGGCTGAATGGGCTTGAAGGGACCTTAAAGACCATCTTATTCCAACACCCTGCCATGGGCAGGAACACCTTCCACTAGACCAGGTTGCCCCAAGCCCTGTCCAACCTGGTTTTGAACGCTTCCAGGGATGGGACAACCACAGCTTCTCTGTGCAACCTTTTCTAGTATCTCACCACCCCCACAGTAAATAATTTCTTCCTGATATCTAATCTAAACCTACGCTTTTTCCATCCCTCAAAGACATGAAAGCAGAGGTTAATCCATCTCAGCCCTCACCTGAGCCAGAAATGCCCCTGCTGGCACTGGCAGGGAAAGGTGGAGCATAACAAGGAGTTAAAAACTGCGACTCACCTGCAGGATTGTTGGCAGCATCTTCGGGCCAACGTTTCTTCTCTTAAGCCCAGCTGCAGCGTTTATGTGCCGCTTAAGGCTGTCCTTCTTCAGAACTTGCACATCGTGTAGGTGCTTGTGCAAGAGCTCTGAGTACACGGAAAGTTGAATCCCTCCTGCAGCATGAAAGTTGCCCCAATAACCCGCTCATTGCCAGCAGCACCAGACTCTTTACACACTTGAGAGGAAAAATAAGAGTAAAGAATAGTGTTAAGTGTAATTTTTGTTGGGAAACCACCAATTCCTTATACCTTTCAGGAGGAAGAAAGGGAGACATCCATCAAACTGTCATTACAAATTTGATGCCACAAACCTAAGCTCATGGAGCCGCCAGGAATCTGTAAAGCTTTTAAAGGATACGCCTGTTTTTGACATTCAAAATAAAAAATCTTTATAGATTTTTGTGGAAAACACTGATGGGCCAGCAGCTAAATGACATTTTTCAACA
Source organism: Ifrita kowaldi (assembly GCA_013398055.1). NCBI lineage: Eukaryota > Metazoa > Chordata > Aves > Passeriformes > Cinclosomatidae > Ifrita > Ifrita kowaldi. The sequence continues at coordinate 574,954 of VZRS01002382.1, forward strand.
GTCAGACAGACTCCACACAAACTGAATAGATGTCCAGTTTTAGAAGGACAGGTAATTACTTTCTCTGCTATGCCCAGGAACAGAAAATACTTGGCCTGTTTTACTTACTGAGTAGGAAAAGATGTTTGAGGGTGGTTGGTTGGGTGGTTGTTTTTTTTCCTAAAGGCTGCTACATCCTGGCTTCTGCCTCCATATAGCCTGAGTGTAGGTGCCCTTTATATAACAATAACTTGATACTACTCAAAATACTTGGCGCTGCAAGCAGGGGAGTGGAATGCAGTAAGAACACTTTAGCAGGTCTGAGGGTTAGTAAACTCCAGTAGTCTTGGAAGGAGAGGATGGAGTTTTCAGTGTACGTCTCTCCCTTACTTGGCATTTGCCGACAATAAGAACACAAGGATTAACATAGTAGACTCCGTTTATTACACTTGGGTGGATAAAGCAATTATCTGTCTATCACGGGTGTAGTAAATTGTGCAACAGCATTAACATGGGTGGATACGTGGATAAATGCTACTCTGCCACAGAGGGTGCTGATACACAAGATAATCCTTCAAGCTGAACTTGTAAAGACTGTTTTCTTTCAGAGTTTAGATCATGTTACCCACCAGTGTAGATTGAAACGGCATCTTTTTTTATTTTTTAACCAAGTTTTCAGGTTTCTTTAGCCATCTGAATTGTATTAGCAAGGTTATTTTAGAAATATCTCGCTTTATTCAAGTTTAAACAGTCTGCTTAAAAACTGCTGTATGGATATAAACACAGTAGTTTTCTAACACAGCAAAACAATCTGTTGAAAGATAGAGAGCAAACACACACACATCCATCCATTATTGCTTAACTGTTGTGTCTTCCATGCCTGAATTCCCTCTGTAACCGCAGCATTCAGTGTGCAGTGCGCTCCTGGTTTTGGGGGTGTAAAACAAAACCAGAGATGAAAATGCACCTACTGATGTCTAGAAAACTATGCAGCATCCGAGAGCTCTACACCAGATTTAAACTAAGCACCTTAAGTCTGGTTTAATGGCTATGTTTACATCATTCCCCCGCTTCTCATTCTTTTAAAGTAATCAGGTTTTGAAAGTGTTAAGAAAACCATCCCCTCCTGCCAGCTGGAGGGAAGCCAGCTCAAGGACATTTTTTTTTCTCTCTCCCCCTTTGCCCCCTTCTTCACTATGATCTTTACTGCCTGCTGCTGCAGCAAGCAAGCAGCAAAAATTGGTGGGATCTTTGCAGGGTAGCTACCTTTTTGGAAGGGAAAAGACCTTACTCCTCAAAGATTTTGCTGGGTTCATGTGGGTGATAAATCAGAATGAGGAGCTCTTGAGCTTTTCGAGACCGCCCTTGCTCTCCCTCATCCCTGTTTCTGCTGAAAAAGTGGGAGGAGGAGGGGGAGAGTGTAACAGATACCAGCATGCAAAGGGAGCTAAGGCAGGGACCAGGACTTGCATGACAGTCTCTGTTTATATGAGTTGTCTTTAATGTCTCCGAGCGGCCATGCCAGCAATGTTTAGCTCGTTTCCTGGCACATGTGAACACAGATTCCTTTATGTTCATGAAGGATGGATAAAGGTGAAGGCAGAGCATCGTGGCGCAAGGGGGTCCCACATGCTCCTTCCCTGACCCAGCCAGTTTGGGCTGATACTCCTACAGGGTGTTGCTCAATTTTGCAGAACAAGCTTCAAAATCCTAATCAGAATTCAAAAGTTTTTCAAAAAGAAAAGAGAAAGGAACAATGCCAGCACTGCAGCAAGGGGAGACCTTGCTCATTCACCTGGAGTACAGGGTCAGAGCAGAGGGCTGCAACTCTGGGATGAGTTGGAGGGTAGGAGGAAACCGGTGTAAGGGCAAACCCACTCGAGCTCTTTCCTGCTCAGCCTGTCCTTTTTCTCAAAGCACCATTTTGGCTTCATTTGTTAAATCTTCCAATTTTTCTGCTTTAACACACCTTTCCCTGTGCAGTGTCTGGCCAGCTTGGCCCCTGCCACCTGGCCCCGTCAGTCCCTTGTCTGCCAGATGAGCAGCCTGGAGCCCTGCTCCAAGGAGGCATTTTTCACCTCTGTATAGAGAAATTCAGTGAGCAGGAGGCTCATTTGCAGCTGTTGCAGTTTGCTGAAAACCCCCAACCTCTGGGTCTATCTTTCGGCTGGATCTGTGCTCTTCACAGCCCCCAGCTGAATTTTAAAAAGCACTTTATATCCTCAAAAGCTTTAGAGTCGTTCCCACAGGCACAAAGGGGCACAGGTTACACCCCCATGGGTCATTTCTTCTCACCCTTCCTGTCCCTTCCTCCTTCCAACCTGCTCTTTTTGTCCCATGCTGGGCAGGCTGCCCAAGGGATGAGCTGAGAGGACATTCCCTTTGCTCCCAGTAAATCAGTGGGGAGATGACCATCAACACCAGAGATGCTCCATGGGCTTGGCCTCGGCGCTGAGGTTCCAACCTCCCCCTGCCTCTGCTCACCCCGGAGCACAGCTCTGGGAAGATGGCAAAGTCACTGGTTCCCCCAGGATCTGGATCTGGCCCTTTTGGACTCATACCAGTAGTCTGCAGAGCAGGGGTCTGGGAGGAGGAGCTCATTAGGATTTTGGCAAATGGATATATATTAGATCTGTTTCATAGGAACTGAGCCCCTCCACAGCGTGCATTCACCTGTCTTTATTTATTTCCTTTTCTCTGCAGTAGTTTCAGGTACAGGCCTCAGCTGCTTTCGGTAAAAAAACTGCCTTTTTTATGAACAAAAAGAGACAGAGGCTTGTTTTCTGCCTGCGCCTGAGTGACTCCTGTTGGCACTAACAGGGCTCTGTGTACAGTCAGGAGAATAAGCTCCCAGTCTAATGCAAACTGGTGCCCTCAGCTATTTAAAAAACAAACTTTTTTTTTTCTCCATTGAGTGAATTAACTACAGTTACTGCACCTATGTAGCTCCTTGTTTTATGAACTATAAGAACCTTTCCTATGCACAGTCTATGGCCTAATTATGTAATTATGTCTCTTGGGTGGATTATATTTTTCTTCTCATAATTTTGTCTTTACCCAAGAGACTGGAAGGGTTCCAAGCTTTCCCCTTTCCTGGGCAAAAATTGTTTGGCTCTTGTGTTTTGGGTTTTTTTCCATGAACTTTGGATTGGGTGCATTCAGTAGGACTGGGTGGGGAGAAACCAGCCCTGGATGGCTATTTGTCACAAGACAAGGGACACAAGAGGAACCCTCATGTCTTTCTTCAGAGGTTTTTTTCCTTGCGAAGAGCTGATGTGAATCTTCTGTGCTTTTGGTTTATGGCTCCCTTATTTTGACCTCCAGTGCATAGACTGACACTACTTTGGAGTGACATCTTGCTGCAGTAAAGTATTGTCTGAAATTTGTAACAGAACAATGAATATTTTTGCTTCATGCTGAATGCTCAGCATTATTCAGTCCCTGCTCAACAGCTGTTAGGGAGCCTTAGGCTCAGGTCTCAGCTCCCTTATTGTGGCATAAATGTGGGTCCCTTGACTTCGGCTTTATCAGCCTGTAGCTGAATTCACCCAAGCTCATATCAGTATCTTCCAGTTACACCTCATCTATGGGACCAAATGGGATGAAATGCAGGTAGGCCTGCAAAGAGAATTTAAGGAGGATTTGTGATGAAATTCAGAGGACAGGTAGCTTGTCTTTTTTGTGGTATGAAATTGTCTTTTACAATGTGTATGGAGAAGTGTACCTACTAGAATGTACACTGGAATGCTACGGGTGTTCCAGTGTTAAAAGAGAAAATCAGAGTATTTGTCTCAAAGATATACAGGGTTAGTAGGAAAAAATGTGCCCACTCTTTACCTTTTCAAAGCACTTCACCTTTGGAGAACAATGGGAATAATCAAAACTTGGGTTCTTGATCTCTGTTGCGTTTCTCTTGGAGTCAAGAGACAGAGGTGCACAGGCTGCGAGTTCATGGGTCATGAACTAGGTGATTCTTCTTCTTTCTGCCACCCCTTAACCTGAAGGAAAGTCCATTTTCCATTGGGTTCACTGAATCCAGAGCCGTAGAAATCCTTGGTTACTAGCCGTGAGTTCAAAGAATTTTTGTTTCCCTTTTCCAGCTGTAGTCACTCCACGGAATGACTCCGAATTTCATTATCTTGTGCTGAGTGCATTCCTGACACAGAGCAAACAGGAGCCATGGTGGCATTTCCCAATGGGTCATCACCCTCCATTCTGCTTGGGATGTCCCAGAAAATGTGTCTCCAGCAGGTGACAACCCAGGCTCTTACTGCCGTGACCTTTCTGCCTTCCCTTGGCTCTTTTTATGGAGACACCTGACTCCCACAATACTTCTCCTTGTTAAGGCAAAAACAGAAAAAGATAGAACTGGGTGATGACTGAAAATAGCTAACCCAGTGGAGAGTCATCAAAGCATCTGCTGAAAATCTGGTAACCAGATCTCCTTGGTACCAGGAAAAAAAAAAAACACACAAAAAAGCTGGTGGGTGGTATACACGGTACAAAGAAAGGGAGTCCCTGAGTATCAGCATCTGGCAGGGCCACGTGTAGCATAATCTGATTAGTTTTCAGTTCCACACCCACAAGCTGAAAGATAAAAACGCACACTCCTCCTCCCCAAGGAGGTAAAAGTCTTCAAGCATCAACACCACATTTACATTCTGCAAGTCAGCCTCTTCCACAGCCCGATTTACATCTTGCCTTCTCCAGCAGAGCAGTGGAAGTTCAGTGATGAGAGATGAGCTCACGTCCCTTTCCAGTTACCACATCCAGCAGACTCGAGATTGCCTTGCTTTGATCTGCTTAGTTTAAACTGAAATGATTAAGCTGGAGATGAAGACTCCTCACATCTTCTGCCATGCCTGGGATGTGATAATTGAACATCAGCTTCCATGGGCCACATGAACATGTTCTGAGGCTGTGCTGGGCTGGCGAGCAGAAGCAGCAGCACAGGCACTGACTGGCTGGCTGCAGTTTTCACTGACCTTATGGCACTCTCTCAGTACTGTTTTCTGGTTTGATTCATGTAAAATGGCCAAAATTGGCACTGGAGAGGATTAATGACAATGCTTGTGTCTCCAGAAACTTATACTCAGGTTGGTGTTTGGCTTGAAACAGCTGAGTAGTGGTGAAAGATCAGAATATTTCCTGTTATTTTGGAGTGAACACTGGATTTCTGATATCCAGCTTATTTTGTACTCTGCCAGCAGACAAATCAGAACAGCTTGTTTAGCTCTTGACTATGAACTCTCATTTTTTCTAATTTCTTTCACATCTCCTCACCTGTGACCTGGTTTGCTCCAGTGGCCACTGGGTCCCATCCTTAGTCAGAGACTCATGGGTCAGCTTCTATTTTTTTTGACCACATTTCACATCCAAGACTGTTTATGTCCATAAGCATTTTTTGCCCTCCAAGCCCAATCCATTCTACAAATTCATCTTTGTAACAGAGCAGCAGTCACTAAATGCAGTGTTGCAGGCATTGGGATAGCTGTAACACTATTTTATTCTACTCTTCACATAGTTTTTATATTGCTTTTTAATGTACTCACTGCTGCAGCAGATCATGGGTTCTCCCTCAGCTATCCACACTTGCTACCCTAATCTTTTTTCCTGAAATAAAATTACTCCTCAGTACTGAAACTGAGGAATACAGCTTTTCTTAGCACACTCCCCTGGGATCAGGAATTTCTCTGTCAGCGGACACATATATCAATGAGAGATGAAAAGCAGCTTGTGGAATGAGTTTTAAACATGTATCACATATTTCATTGCTGCTGCTTATGTGCTACTCAGAAGGTCTTTTTGGAGTGTTTTCAACCCATACCTCATGGCTCCTCCATACTTAACAGGATTTTTTTTTCTGCACAGAAATCAAGGCAGGAGATTTATTGAAGTTGCCCACACGCCTTTGTGAGCACCTCCTGAATACAAAGGTTTTGTTGAGTTTCCTGCTTACTTTCAGAGTGAGCACGTCTCAGCCTTTATCAAAGCAGAGTAACCCATAGTGTGCAAAGCTGCGATGTCATCTTGTCTCCCTGGGACATTTCACTGGGGGACTGTGGCTCCTTCTCTGGATCCCTTTGTCACAACATGACTCCATGTTACAACCCTAAATTTTAAATGTCCAGAAGGGGAAGGCAAGTCTGCCTTTGGCCCCTTGCTGGTTTCTGGGGACTTGCAGTTCCATTGATGCCTGGGGTCTTCCAGATGTGCACAGAGCTCTCTTTTCCCTACTTTTTTTTGTTTTTTGGGGGGGTTGTGGGGGAGTGGCAACACCCAAACCCACACATCTATAGATCATTTCAATTCAACCAGATGTGGAAATCTTTTTTCTTCTTTCTGTGCCCCCCTTCTTTTTTTTCCCCTCTTCTTTTTTTTTCTTTTTTTTCCCCTTGCCTACCCTAAAGTGCTCTGCTATCCAGAGCTCTGCTATAATACACATAATTAAGTATAAACTTTTTTCTAACAAAGCTATGTGAGACCAAACAGGACATGATGAAAACAAGGATGGGGGTTCTCTGGCACAGGTTAATGCAGTAGTGGTGGTGACCTATGTAATAAGGGTTCATTGAGTTTTCTGAAGACAGTTGAAATAGATTGTACGCTAGTTTGTTAGTGATTCTTTAGTTAAAAGGGTACTATATGAACATAGCACAGGGTTTTTTCTACAAATATTTTAAATAAAATTCACTTTGGGGGTGGATTCATTTGCAGCTAAAATCAACCCTGATGTGTGAGACCAGAGATGGGCTGATCATGTTTGCCTTATTTTGTGCCCTCTTGAATTTCACAAAATCCCAGAATGGTTTGGGTTGAAAGGGGCCTTAAAGATCATCTCGTTCCAACCCCCTGCCATGGGCAGGGACACTTTCCACTAGACCAGGTTGCTCAATTTGCAAAAGCATGATTAGGAATGAGCAGAACAGAAAAAGGGAGGGGAAGGAGATGCCTTTAAAAAACCGATTGGAAAATATGACTGGCAAAGAGAAAAGCAAATACATAAAAATTGTGGAGGAAAAGAAGATGGAGAAATCTCAAGAGAATACTGACTGCATGTGTATGTGAAAGTAGTTTCTTCAGATTTAGCAGCACTAGTTTGTACTAGTTTTAGTTTAAATAGATTGAGAATATAATGCTAAAGAGTATAGCTTGGATGTGACCCTGTTAATTAAGCTGCTATTACGGAGTTTTTACAAGCTCACCGAAAATCATTCCCCATTTAAAGTGATTGATACCTTCCTTCTGAAGAGAGTAGCCACGCATGTCATCTCTAACATGGAGCAGCACCTTCTCCTTAAGGAGAAAGCTCCTGCCTACACCGTGCTTTTCGACTGAGTCATTACGGGGGAGAAAACCCAGACTTCAAAGCACCAAATTATGGGTCAACTAATTAATTTTTTTAAATTGCTAGAGAAGTTTCTCCAAAATTAAATTCCATCAAGTTTCCCCTCATCTCCCAATCTGAATCCTTCTCTATCTAGAGCTGTGATTTCTCTGAATCCAGTTTGGATTTATTTAGTTTGGATATTGCATTGCCTATGTGTCATGTTGGCACTGTGGTACCAATTAGATGGTGTGAACCCATGTACTCAGTACTGTGGTGAGAATTACTACTAAAAAGCATTTTTTTTAGCAGTGGTAGCCTGATAGTTCAATCTCAAGATTCAGTGGCCTCATTTCTGCTTCTAAAATAAATTGAACAGTGTTGGAATTGTTTCTATGGCCCAAAGACTGATGGGACAATCTTCCCATGTCTGCAGAGCTGAACCATTGTAGCCTCCAGACAGATGGCTGTGTTCACACTGCTGAGGGACAACATGGATTGTCTCAAGCCACTGGTGATTATTTGGAAGGGTTCAAGCCCAAACCCTACCACGGACCCTTCCTATTGTTAAAAGCATTAAAATATCCCACCCAGTTATTGCTTGTGCCAGTGGCCCAGCACTGCTTACACGGATGGAGGCAGACGTGGTTCTGGGTTTCAGTCAAGGGGTCTGGGCCCCCCTTTCAGCTCTGCCAGAGGCTTCTTGTGTGACCTTGATCTGTAACTTAGGGTAAGCTTCATTCCATTTAACGTTGACTAATGGTGAGGGTGTCTAATTAAACCAGTCATGTGTGCTCTCTCTCTGATCAGAGAAGGAAGAGAAAGCAAATTCAGGAGGTGAATCATGCCGTTTTAAGGCAAGTGTCAGAGACAAATGAGATGAATTGCCCTCTGGAAGTAGCTATTTCTTTCCATTAACCAAAGAGGAAGTCTACATTAGAAGAGTTTAGACTAGATGCCTGATTTATGAATGGCTGAAGTTAAGTAAAATTAGTCCTGTCCTTAATCTCTATGCATGCCTGTTTCTCCGTGTGCCGAGTGATAGAAATAACACCTTCTGCACCTCACATTCGACGGCGCCATTGGACAAGGAGCTTCCTCTGGAAAGAAATTAAACCTAGGAGTAAATATACAACCATTAGAGAAGCAAAGCCTTTGCTCTTGATACATGACAACATGAGCAGGACCATTGGGGGCATTCTGGTGCTTTTGCCATTTTCCACCTTTATATTTTGACAGCAAGACACCCCTAAATGAGTGTTCCAAATATGTCCAGGGGCAGTTGGCCTGTTTTGAGTGAGTGCAATAGGAGCACTGAGGAAGGCTGACCATGCAAGGGTGTGTAGGGCCCAGTCCTGGCCAGCAGCCTTGGAGGTTTTCCTTGGATACTGCTCTTCTCAACTGACAGGACCTATTTACTTTTTGAAAAATCTCCCAGAGGAATGAAAGCTAATGACTAGCTATGACAAAGTTAAAGAAAAAAAAATGAAGAGGAGAAGAAAAGCTTGCATTTTCTTAGCAAAAATCCACAACATATAAACCAGGCATGGAGTAATTGTCCCAGTTGATAAGTTGTATGTACATATGAGGCTTGCTTCTGGAAGGGAAAATTTGCCTCTCTAACTATCCTGGGTAGTTAAAGCAGCAAAAGAAAAAAAAAGGCAAAAAAAAGACCTTGTGTGGGTGTCCTGATAAGTGCTTATTTTGATCCAAATTGTAACATGTTACCCGTGTGTGGGCACAGTTGTGCTCAATAAGGCTTTCACCAGCACAACCATGTCCAAAACACAAACCCCCCCACAATGTTTCTGTGTTATTGGGGGTAACTGAGATATCTGTAAATCCATTAAATCTAATAACAGGTCCTTAGAGACCATTTTGGGGTTTTTTGGGGGCGTGTTAAATTACTAAATCTTGTTATTAACGCTTTTATTTTATGATTTGCTGTTTCCAGGGCACAGACAGAAGCTTGATGACTCTAAACCTAGTTTGTTCTCTGAACGCCTCAGTGATTTAGGGCGCATTCCTCATCCCAGTATGAGAGTAGGGGTCCCGACCCAGAGCCCACGGCCCTCTCTGAACTCTGCACCAAGTCCTTTTAATCCACAAGGACAGAGTCAGATTACAGGTAAGAGACAGAACCATAGGTTTGACTTGCACAGGCATTGGTAGTAATTGCTTATGGATATTTGTGTCTCAGCTGCAGTCAAAGAGGCTGTTACAGAGTGGGGGATGTTCTCCAAGCAAAGCTAGGTGGGAAGTGGATTTTTCTATAGTGCTTGAAGCTGAAAATGTCTTTCTCTTTTTTTTTTTTTTAATATCTTTTTGCTATAAATCTAAAATAGTCAATCCAGGTCATTTGAGTAGGGATATGGTGAAATTCTAACTGCCATGTTGCTCTGCCTTCTCCGTGTTGCAATAGTACATATTAGAGTATAATAGAATTAACATTTTTATTCAGCCTTGTTATTTTGCACTCATGTTAAGGGAAGCAGCCAGCACTTAATAGTCTTTTTATCGGAATAATAATACACTCTCTTCTCACATGGTGGTTTCCTTCCACCACCAGTGCTGACCACGGTTACAATAAATGAACTGGCTTATGGAGAAATTTCCAAAGGTTGCTCGTGAGGGTTGTATGCAACATTTATGATTGCATGCTGAGAGACAGATTTCATTGTGCTGAGAGAAATCATAAAGAACCCACCATGTGTCACAGATTAGAAGGCTGAAATAAGGTGTTTAACTACAGCTGTGCCAGGAGTTTGCAGCAAAACTGTGAAGCCTACGAAATAAACCACTATTGTTGTTTTTTCTAAAGTCAGAGCTGGTTAAATTTTTCAAAATAATTTCAAAACAGCTTCTACCTAACTTTGGGCATTTCTAGATTCTAAATTTGTGCTGACGTGTTTGTGTCTATTCAGGATGTGAAGAGGTGTTACCCCCGATCAATTGTTAGAACTGTTGGAGAACTTTACCTAGATGCAAGTCTGTCAACAAAGCTCTTGGCTCAATTCCCTAGACCAATTTAATACTCAGTCCTGCTGCTACAGTTGCATCCACAGCAGAGTCCTTTGCCAGTATTATACACCAGCATTCCTTTCCTGGTAAAGCACTCCTAGTATAGACATACTCTTTGAGTCAACCTAGGAAGATTTCTAGTTTCATGTTTCAAGTGGTTTTGACATGATACCAGCTGAAACTTAGCGGTTTTAACAAAGTGTTGTGGCTTTCTTCTTCTTTCTTTTCCTTCTTATTTTAAGTTTAACCAGTTTATTAATTTGCAGTAAGAAAGAGAAGTAAGTGAGTTAATTTGAACCCCTTGCTCTCAAGGAATTGCAGCAAAGAAATTGTTCCCATGAGCTGTGGCAAAGTTCTCCCAGATCTAGAAGTCTAACTAAAATGTTTATAATATATTAAATACGTTGATTGTACCCATTACATGGTACCTGCTGCCCCCCAGCTTCCAGTTTTTTTGCCCAGGCTTGGTGTTTTGTCCATTGGACCTGTGAAGTCAGGGCTCTTGTGCATACCATTTTCTGGGTAAGAGCTGCCGAACTAAAACACAGTATTTTTTTTCTAACCAATTCTTCTGTCTGGCAGTGTTTGTAGACACAGTTCCCAAGAAAGCGGGGGGAAATCCAGGCTATAAGCAGGTTCTTTTTTCCTTCTTCCTTGTGCCTCCATAGTTTACCTATTGTGCAACACTATATCTAGGAACGAAAGAGGGTAAAATTCTTCTTGACCCCATCTGGCGATCAGCTTATGCCCTGAAGCACAAGAACTGAGATCCCCTTGTAATTTTCTTCCTAAGTGTAACTTCATATGCTGCTCTCCTTCACATAAATGCCTCCTGTAGAAAATGTTCTGCTGGCTTTGATTAATAGACTACTTCTCTGCCTCGTTATGAGGCAGCAGCAGCATTTACAGATCTGGGAGGTGAAAACTTCAGATGAGCTTTCAATAAGCCTGACTGGAAACAAAGCTGTGTGGCATTCCCTGCCTTCTCTGCAAATTTAAGTCAGCAGTTCAAAGCACCAGCTGAGACTTCATCAAGAGAGGGAAGATGCAGTGCTGGTAGGGCAGAGGGAAGTGAGCTGAGCCGAGGGAGGCAGGCTGGATTTCCCATCTACCATTGATTATGTACTTTTATTGTTGGATAAACTCAAGGTTATGCGATACATTAGAATCCCAAATTGCTCTCATTTCCCCCAAAATGGTGAGGAGTCTGTAGTGAATAAGTGGTCTGATACAGTATTTGTGATGTTATTTCCCACCCTTGCCTCCTCCTCAGTTTAGAAAAGTCCAACAGCCAGCTCTCCATTTGGTGGCCGTCCCATTTAATTAGGTGATTGGTGTGAGCATGTTATATGGATGCAAGCTCTGAGAATTGCACTGGCTTTCCACCAGGCTCTTTGGTGCTCTTTGGGACCTTGACTGTAATCTGTAAAGCTCAGCGTGTTCTGATGCTCCACCAAAGTGCTGGGATGCTTTTTTGCAGGCAGTCCCTATTCTCGGACCCTTCTTGTGGAATGAATGGATACTCTTCACTACACAAACCATGTCAGTGAGAGACAAAGGTGATGCCATGGACAAGGCACACTTTGATCAGGTGTTGAGTGGGAAATTGCTGAACATCCCCCTGTACAGTGTGGTCGTAGGGAGTGAGGTGTTTGGGCTGTGCTTTGACACCAGTTTCCATGCTGTGGTGGAATACTCAGAATGCCACTGTCTTCTTAACATAAGCACTGTCTTGGGTATGCGTTAAAAGGGAAATAGACCCTTCTCTGAAAACCAGGATTTTTCTATTACCTTTATTGGAATTAACCGAGCATTCCTTTAGAAATACCGTGATTTCATTATCTCTTTACCTAGTTATTATTTAGGGAAATAATAAATTCCTAATAACTTGAACAGTAAATACTGGTTTCCTATACAAAATCCATATTATTGCTAGTAAGCACATAAACGTTTTGCTTCATTCCACTTGAGGTCTTGCATAACTATTGCATGATTAAACAGACATATTATTTAAAGCCTGGCTGACCCACACCTGAGTCTGAAAGAACTCAGCACTTTGGGGTTCACTCCTATATTTCTTTTCTCTGTTTAGGTTGTGTTTATTTTCCTGGAGTATCAGAGTACACGTTGAACAAATCACAGCACAGTCCTTAACCTACCACAGGACTGGGCTGTGGCAGGACAAGGCACAGAGTTGGCCTTATTCAACATGGCACTTTAAGTAGGATTCAGCAAAAGCTACATCGAAGGGTGATTAAAAAACAAGTGGTCCAATAAGCAGCTGCCTTTGCTGAGGCAGTGCAGATCCAATTTGAACCCTGCTTGCTGCCCGTAAATCAGGAATCCTGTCCATTCACATTTGGTTACTGGTATATTTGCTTTTTTATTTTTTTCCCCATTCCCTAACGGGCTCATGCAACTTGCTTGTGTATCCGATTACATTCCCGTTCAGACACTGAGCTGTTGCATCAGTGTTCCAGCATGAGACAAGGAAAACTTGTTTTTCTGAGATGCAACTGGTGAGGATTAGCTTCTGTAGGCCAGGAAAAGCCATGGGTGTAATGGCAGGAATGTAGTCGGTGTGAGGACCCCATCGACTGGGCTGCGGGGACAGCGAAGTGGGAGTTAAGTGAGGTTTCATGCTCCATCACCGATGTGGCACTGGCTGATCTATAGGCAACCTGTGACTTTCATCACTGAAATAACAGCCCTCAAAGGCAGGTCCTGTGAAACCTTTTTTTTCCCTTTTCCTCTTCCCCCTCTCCACGCACTTCAGGGTTGTTATGCTTCCATTTCTCATCATTTTTTAAGCAGATTTAAGGTCTTCAGAGCTGGCTTAACAGGAAGGTAGGGAGGGGATACATCTTCACTGGCAGACAGGGACTGATTTCAAGGACAGTGTAAACTGAATCTGCAGCTTGCTCTATTTTATGCAAATTGTTTGCATCCTCTGGTTGACTGGCAAGTTGCCATTGTGGACCTCAATTTCATAAAGCTGGTGTCCCTTCTATTATTCTTTTAACTTTATTTCCCCCTATCCCCCTTTTAAAACATAGCTGACCTACTGGCATGATTTGTTAAGGTGGTTTTTTTTTTTTTTTTTTTTTTTTTTTTTTTTTTTTTTTTTTTTTTGCATTTCAAAAATGTGACTCTTGGAGGGGTGGGAGGAGAAATGGGTTTAGAGGTTCTTCAGGCCAAAATCTGGTCTCAATTACTTTTCTGTACATTGGGGTGTAACTCCACTGGATTTGACTTTGTTAATTGAACTGGGCGAATCAGATGAAGCCCTGGGCTTTCAAAGATGCCTAAGAAAGAGTTAGAGAAGAGAAGAAGGTCGCATTTTGCTGTTGTTGTTTTGCTGAGGGAGTTGCTGTTACAACAATAGTTGGGTTACTCATGCAGAAAGTCATCTTGGCTTTATTAAGATCAGAAGTGAGGATATTTGCTCTAAATGTTTACCAAAGATAGCTCCAGACAGTTTGTTTTTTACTGTTGGCAGTAGCACTAATCCAACCAGCAGCAACCAGCGCTAGAGCTGATGGCTGGGTTTAAATGAGAGTGTGATGCATGTGATGTCTGGGTATTATAGACAGTACACTGAGGAGCTGCCAGCCTGTGATCATGCTCTGGTCATGTAACTCAGCTTGGAAAAGGGGGAATTGTTTTTTTTCCTATAGAAAATTAGTGTGCTTCACAATCCAATGCCAAAGTAGTGGAAAAACTTGTTCTTCAGGGATATTTGCAGGTTTTTTCTTCTCTCCATTGACACTTCAGAACATGGAAGGTGTCCCTCCCCATGTCAGGGGGATTAGAACTAGATGATCTTTAAGGTTCCTTCTGACCCAAACTGTTGTATGATCCTATGGTGATTTCTGCTGGAAGAAGAGAAGTTGTGATACTGGATAGCCAATGTCATTGGTGGGAGAATGGGTCGCTAGACAGGCTTTTTCATTCTTTCCTTTTTAATTTTAGTGTTATGAGGTGCATCTAATCTTGGACTAATTTTTAAGGATTCTTATTGTCCATTAAGCATCAATATCCACAGTCCATTTGACATAGTCAGTCAGAGACAACAAAGGTCAAGAACCCTGCATATCTCCCGTGACTATAAATGTGACAGCAAAACCTAGACACAAAATAATATACAATACTCAGTATTTTCTGCTTTGTCAAGGTTCACCTGGAAGTGCAAACAGGATGGAGCTGTTTGCGTGTCAGTTTAGGCCTCACCCCGCTGATTTGTTTCAGCTGAACTGTGCCCAGGCTGTCTCAGCATACCCACGATATGCCCTGCTGTGAAGGAATACGCTGAGAGCCGCACTTCCCCTCACACCCACGCAGGCGTAACAGAAATGTTTACAAAAGGAGGACTGCTCTTAGTAATCACTCCAAAGTTTTCAAGTGTAAATGCCAGCTCAGACTGGCCCTCTGACTTCTTCACTCTTGTTGAATGCTCTGTTAGCCCTTCCCTATGTCTGTGATATGGAAATGCGGGGGGCTTTCTCCTGGGCAGTTCATTTTATTTTTATATTAAGTATTTTTCCTTGTTTTGGAGGGATTCCTTTAGGGAGGAATCCACATGCACTCTGCCTCAGAGCTTTAAGGTTTTTCATCTGTTCTGGGCTTTTTGTGATAGGGAAGATGTGCTGTGCCTGCAGAGCATGTGGTGCTTTGGGTAACGGCACAAGGTCCCTGGCTCACAGGGATCCTGTGGACACATGGGAGCCCACCAGCCAGAGCCAGTAGGGAAGCTGGTCTGTGGTGTAGGAGGCCAAGGAAAACCTCTCACAAATCACCTCATAGCTTCTTCCCCAACAGTATGTGTTAAATAATCATCCCACCCCTTCTGGGCCAGAGCAAGGAGAAGGTGACCCTCCTGAGAGTCTCATTGTGTTTGCCTCAGAAGTATCCGTGTGGATCGGCCCTGGAAGTGCTGTTGTGGCAGCTGGCACACCCCTATGGTGCCGCCAGCACCCTCCTTCCCCCAGGATGTTTGGTGGTGTGTTTGGGACCAGAAGAGATGGTCTGGTGGGTCTCAGTGGCCGAAGTCACTGCTTCAGCACCATTGCAAAGGAATGGGTCCCACCCATCTCCTGGTGGGACCAGAGGGTGCCACATGAGCTGCATGTCTGCCTTCAGGGACTATTGGGGGCAGCTTTGGGCTCTGCCTCATGGCACTTTTCACTGCGGATTGGGCAATGCTGCTGAGCAGTAACGTTTGGCCTGTGGGCTCACAGGTCACCTTTGACTTGGCAAGGTGATGGTGTTTCACCACCTTCTCTCACATCCATGCAAACCTTGACCGCCATCAGGCAGCAACGGTTGGCTTTAGGGCATTTGCTCTGGGATCTGGTAAAACTTGTATCTTCACTTTCCGGTTTCCTAACGGGTCAAAGATATCTCAAGACAGTCAGCCCCCAGGCAACATTTCCCACCCTGCCTCGACCATGACCTCAGCCATGCCTTTGTGTGGAGGAATCACAGTAACTCTCTGGCCTGAGGTACTGTGACCTTCTCCTCAGTCGTTGAGCTCTGATGAATCATCTAGTGTTCAATTTGGTTAAAGATTCTCCTCTTCATTATTTCCTATTCCCTGGGAAGACTGATGTATTTAAGGTAGCTTTTGCAAGAATATGTTATATGTTTTGGGGTCAAGTGATGGTCCATCCAGCCCCATATCCTGCTTCTGACAGTGCAGTATGAGATATTGTTTTGAAATAGCACATGAGCCTTAGAAAAACCACTTTGTGCTATTTGTCATTCTTGTGTCCACACAGACATTCACAGTTTAAGGGTGATTAAGGGTGTTAAGTGTAAAACCAAGTCTAGCATGGGTGTTCAAAGTGATGAGAGTGCCAGAGGCGCTCAAGAACTTCTTGTGCCATGAGGATTGCACGAGCAGGAGTGACATGAGCCTCCAGAAAGGCAGGTCTTTTTCTGAACTTTCCACCATCTTGGACCAAAATGATGTAGAAACATCCTCTGCTATGATTTTTTTCCCAGTCTTTACCTGCTATGTTATTTCCTCCTAGCATTGGAGCTGACATAAACCCAAAACTTTAAAGGACTCTGGTTTTGATTCAGAAGCAGAGATGGAAAAGCTCTTGGAGTTTGAAGGATCTTGGATTTAAGATTGTGCTGCTAACACACCATTAATTTTAAGATTGTTTTCCCAGCTAGCCTAGGCTTTCTGTTCCCAGTTGAAGATCATTTACCATTGACTGCATGGTGAATTATCGTAGTGGAATGAGGCAGAGAAATATGTCAATATCAGATGTAACAATGAGCAGTCAGTCACATTTGAACCTGTGCCAATCTATACAACCCTGGCCTTGAAATTGTTAAAACAAAGAAGTTCATTACATTTAATGATCAAGTGTCCTTTGGATTTCTGAGAAGTTTATGTTAACCATTTATATTACTCAGCTCTAATATACATGGCAAACTACAGGAAAATCCTCTTAAAATTAAGTTGGAAGGTTGTTTTTTTTATATGTATCTATATAGTTATTTTGCTTCAAGGAAGTATCTGCTTTCCAGACATCTCTTCAAACAAATCATGTCTGAGGAGAAATAATAAACAAGAAGTAGCTGAAACTACAAGGTTTCGCTGTGTGGAAGAGCAAGGAAAGGAGTTTAAAAAAGGGAAAAAAGTTGAATTTCCTGAAAAAGAATCTTTGCTTATGACATGTGGCTGTCAGATTGCTGTCTTCAAAGCAGGGCTTTAGCACAGTGTTCTGATAGAGCAGGTTCTCCAAATTGAATGGACTTGGTGTGCTTCCCTGAAAATACTGGGCAGGATTTGAAGGATGTGCTACAATTTCTATGAGCTGGTTCGGAGATAGTTTTCTGTTTATTGTGCAGTGCCCAAAACAAACTTTGGGGTTGAAAGTGCTTTGTTTTTATCAATGTAAAGAAATAAAAATCATAATTTATGAGGTATTCCCAGGGATCTTTGTCACCAGATATTAACTGAGAGTAAATAGTTTATAAATCCAAACATAAGTGAGTAAGACTAGATCTCTTTCCACCAGTGCTTCAGCAAAAATTAAACTGTGGTTATCCTTAAAATCGTTTCCTCCTCAAAATCATTTTGATGTTGCAAATATATCAAAAGTTATCATTAGCTTCCGATAGTTATCCCAAACCATTTGGTTTCATATTTTGTAATTGACGGGACTGTAGGTAATTGGGCCAGCATCCAAATGTGACATTTTTTGATGGATGCTGATAAGATTAATGACATTTTTCTCCTTGGCTAGTATTTTCAGCACTGAAAACAGTATTGTGTGATGTTTGAACTGGATAACAGCTTGACAGGCGTGCCAAGTGCTGACTGTAGAGTCTACGCACCTCTGAAGAAAACAGCCCTAGGGTGTGCCAGGGGAGATTTAGATTGGATCTTACGAAAATTTTCTTCACTCAAAAGTTGTTCAGGCTTTGGAACAGGCTGCCCAGGGAAGCGGTGGAGTCACCATCCCTGGAAGTGTTCAAAAAACGTGTAGCTGTGGAGCTTAGGGACATGGTTTAGCGGTGGACCTGGCAGTGCTGGGTTAATGGTTGGACCCATTGGTCTTAGAGGTCTTTTCCAACCTTAATGATTCTATGATACCATGAAGTTCACTTCCTAAGATCAGACCTGGGGCTCATCCTTGCTGTTTGCTTCTCTTTCTGATTCCTTAAGGACTGGCAACTCTTGGTGTAACATGTTGGAAGAGAGACACTAGGAATTTGCAGCACAGCTTCTAGATCTTTTAAAATCCTGCTCTCTGATCTGTTCATTTCCCACAGAAATCATTCTGAGGAGGGAAAAGCACAGACCAAGACTAGAAAGGGTTGAGTCGTTGAGGAGCAGGTTGTGTTTCATTGCATTCTCATTCCTTGTAGCACTAATGTGTGTATGTTCAGTGATCCCACTTCTTTCAATTAGGCTGTTGATACCCTAAAATTTTTCTTCCTTTTAAAAAAATTTTCTCTTTTTCTTTTTTTTTTTTGGTTTTTTTCCCCCTAGACCCCAGACAGGCGCAGTCATCCCCGCCATGGTCCTATGACCAGTCTTACCCATCCTACTTGAGCCAGATGACTTCACCGTCCATTCACTCCACAACTCCCCTGTCCTCCACTCGAGGCACAGGACTTCCAGCCATTACCGATGTGCCCAGACGCCTCTCAGGTAAAGACTCTGTTTTGCCTAAAACAATTATGCAGAGAGGAACAGGACTGGCAGCAGCTGCCTCCATGGCCTCAGACAAACCTTGGCAAGGAGAGCAAATCTCAGCAGTGGTACCAGGGCTCCTGCACGGCAGGCAGGATTCAAAATCCCTTTTTTTTCAACATGGAAGAGCTGCTATGTTGCTCTGAGCATGTATCTCTTGAATGACTTTAGGTCCGTTTCAGATCAGATTATTTTTAAATTGTGAGCCTGATTCTTTGAACAAATTCTCTCTTTTTTTTAATTTCCCCTACAAAAGGATGTTTACTTGCATGTAATTAGGTACTGGCACAGGTTGCCCAGAAAAGCTGTGGCTGCCCCATCCCTGGAAGTGTTCCAGGCCAGGTTGGATGGGCTTGGAGCAACTTGGTCTAGTGGAAGGTGCTTCTGCCCATGGCAGGGGGGTTGGAACAGGATGATCTTAAGGTCCCTTCCAACCCAAACCATTCTGTGATTCTGTGTTTTAATGTAAATGTTATACTCTCTCTTTTTTGGTGCCTTACTTTTGTGGTGTGTGTGTTGTTAGGCATCCTGACAGATAGATGCCTGTATTTCTTCAGTAGTTAAGGCTGAGGTTCATTCTCCTGCATTTCAATCCAGTAGCTCAAGAAAGCCTGTTTCCTTAGTTAATATGTACTTAAGATGCCTATCAGAAACAAGCTGAGTCACTTTAAGGTAAAGATTGGACAAATTGTGTTTTGGAATGATGCAGGAGAGAGGAAATACATTTAGGAACATAGACAAGACAGCAGTGAGGAACTGAGACTTTTTTTTTACCAAACAAATGCACATTTTTATATTGCACAATTCACCTCTAATGGTCTCAGTGATAAAACCATCTGTGTAAAGTAATCTGATTGCCCCAAAGTAAGAAAGAACCTGTCGTGGCACACAGTCACCTTGTACCTCTTGCCAAAAATGAGGAACCTTAGGGGAGGGAGGCTCAGTATTAAAACTCCAACCTTGCAAGTGTGGAAATATTAGCAGCGTATGCCAAAAAAGCATGTGTAATGTAAAGAGAGCCTTTATGATTCATTAATGAAAACCAAAGAATCAGTCTTATTACATCTATTTTTTGCATGTTTGCAAGATATTATAATAATCTTGGATGCTGCTGCCATACACCTGTTTGATTTCCAGCCAGGTGAATTTCTTGCTGTCGTGTTTTCCCCTTCCACCAAGCTCATAGCATTGGAAATGTTGATCACTCCACTGAGCTGCATCCCTGTCAAGCTGAATCGCAGCCAGCAGGCATGGAGGATTTGATTAGCATAGACTCCTTGATTTCTTTCATCTTGGAGGAGGGAAGCTTTATTTCTCAAACAAACAGCTGCAAACCCCTCTGCAGCCCTTGTGCACTCTGCCTTCTCAGAGATGCCAAAGATCTCCATGTGGGCTGAGGGCTGGAGGGTTTTGGAGCAGGCTTCTGCGGGCTCTCCATGCAATGCCCTGACTTGGGCCAAAAAGCTCGATAGGCTTGATGCTGAGGAAATGCTTTGTTTGGCCCGAAACAGGTTCCCTTTGAGTCAGAGCCTCCTGATGGTCTGTGTTGTCGAATGGGTTATTTTTGCAATCGTGCCCGCGGCAATACCTGCAGGAGAGGCTCGGCTGGGACCTGGCAGCTGCACGCTGCATGCTTGCCCTGCAGCCCTTTCTTGTCTGTGTGTATTCAGACGTGAGTGCCTGGCATGTGGGCACAGGCAGAGTGACTAAAAGACCTGGCTGTGTACATTGTGTGGCCGTGGACTGAACTTTCCTGCCGTGCTCTGTGGCCAGTTGCCTTCATGCTTCTTGTCCTTCATCTTTCCAGGGCTCGAGCAATGCCTCTGCAATGCCCTGACCTTTTCCCAGTGTGGGGATTTTGCTTCCAGTTAGGTTCAAGAGTGAAAAAGGGGGCTTTGATCTTCCACAAGTGCCAGAGGTTGTGTGCAGTGTTTGCTGACAGAAGTAGAAATTCAGAATAGAAATGCTCTACTCAGAACTAGAGAGTGGCATTCCTGGCTAAAGGACCTGCTCGGATGCTAAGGATGCAAGGAGGCACATTGCAGCCCCAGCTGCAAGCCTGGCAGTGCCTCTCAAGGATTTCACTGGCAGTGCCACAGGGAGGGAGGGCAGCATCCAGCCCCTCCTGTGTCTAAAAGGAGAGAGAAATGCAAGTTTTAAGTTTCCCCGTACAGCAAGCAGTTTATCCCTCACACTCAAAGAAATGCAAATCGCCACTCAGTTACTTAATGCACATTTAGGAAGAGACCAGAACTTTGAAGAGGGTAGAAAATGACTGCTAAGAAACACTAAAATCCTTAGCAAACTTCAGGCATCTCTAAGCATGAGGGAGAAATTAGAGTTTTATAAGGCCTTGAATAAAAATGTCGCTTTCTGATACAGTGGCAGAAATCTGATTATCGAGGCTGTTAAAAGTATACAAGGTCATTTTAATGAATGCCATATTTACTGCCTGTTGCTTAACATCGCGCAGGGGGAGAAATGAGTAAAACCTCCCCCTTAGGCCTTGGCTGTCACACCTACAGGCACAGAACTTCCTATCTGCCCTAATTTCACATCACCCAGCCTTTCCACAAGCCTCCATGGCTTTACCTGGATGACTGCTAAAGTTGTTCTCACCCAGATGTTGAAAATATTCCATCCAATAAAGCAGAAGTGGCTCCTGGTTTTATTGTCAGTGGCAGCCCTCAAGAGCTACTTTTAATCGTTTTCCTTTGACCAAAAACACACTCATCCTATGGCCAAAGTGGTGATGTTCTTCCCCATCTTGGGATGGATACGTGAGCCAGCAGTGTGCCCAGGTGGCCAAGAGGGCCAATGGCACCTGGCCTGTATCAGCAGTAGTGTGGCAGCCGGACCAGGACAGTGACTGTCCCCTGTGCTGGGCACTGCTGAGGCCACACCCCAAATCCTGTGCTCAGTTTTGGGCCCCTCAGTTCAGGAAGGACATTGAGGGGCTGGAGCGTGTCCAGAGAAGGGAAGGGAGCTGGAGAAGGGGGTGAAGCACAAGTCTGGTGAGGAGCAGCTGAGGGAGCTGGGGGGTTCAGCCTGGAGAAAAGGAGGCTCATGGGGAACTTTCTTACTCTCTACAACTCCCCAACAGGAGGGTGCAGCCAGATGGGGGTCAGGCTCTGCTCCCAAGTAACAAGTGACAGAATGACAGGAAACGGCCTCAAGTTGCACCAGAGGACATTTGGATTGGATATTAGGAAAAAATTCTTCACTGAAATGGTGGTCAGGCAGTGGAACAGGCTGCCCAAGGCAGTGGTGGAGCCACCATCCTTGGAAGTGTTCAAAAGGCACATGGATGTGGCCCTTAGGGACACGGTTTAATGCTGAACATGGTGCTGCTGGGTTGGACCCAATGGTGTTTTCCAAACTTAATGATTCCATGATTCTTGGTCATGAGGTGCCTATGTTTCAGCCCCAGATTAGGCTGAGCATCAGAAGAGGTTTGGGGCTGCAGGACAGGAGGTGGTCGGGCACTGCCATAGCAGTGCACGCAGTTCCTCAACCCATGGGAGCGAAGGAAAGGGCAGCAGGCTGCAATCCCAAGGAGTTCCTCGGGCAGCTGCTGCAAAGCAGCTGAACTGGTCATGTCAGTGTCTCGAATGATTTCTTTGCACAACTGGCAGGTTCGCAGGCGTGCTGCAGGCACGTGCACATCTGTGCCCGTGGCTGCCAAACTGCAAGTGTTCATCTTCTGTTCTCCAAATGGGGATCAGTGCTCTGTTTGCACTGCTCTACAACTAATCAGTGATATGTCCCAGGCGTCTGGGCAGTGTTCAAGGGCATGAGCTGAACAGCAAAGCCAAAAAAAAATATTATCTGGCATCACTCATGCAGCTTTTGAACCCATGATCTCTCTGGTCCAGAAGTTTCACATTCATATCAAGAAAAAATAAAAAAACAAGTTCATGAGGCCATGAAATTGCCTTACCTTAATATTCCAACTCAATCATAAAAAGAGCAGGATTCCCCATATTTTATTAAAATGTCTGTCTGCCCAGACTTCCCCAGAAGACAGTGAAAGTTGGTGGCCCAGCAGATTAATATTCTTAATTAAATAATGTTGTAGTGGAAGCCATGGGAATATAAGAAAAGGGTCATTTTAGAGAGACTTTGCCTGAGGGATGTAGTCTTATGGCATGATTCATAGTGAATGCACTCAGTCTTTGTGTCCTATGCATAACCAAAGTGCATGTGGGATGGGGAGCATGGGTGACTATTATGTAATTAATGTATATGATTCATATAAATATACACATCCCAGCCGTTTTACATAACACTTTGGGGCTGATCCAGCAAGTCCTCCCCCCATGGAAGATTCAGATCAGGGAGTACAGGTCGGATTGTTCTTGCAGTCACAAGAGGGCTGCTCCCAGGCAGGTGAAGGAGGGGTGGGTATAGATGTCCCCAGGGCAAATATCCATTCCTGGGACACTCACCTTCAACTCCTTTTTGAGTCAGTGGGGACAAACTGGCATTTTCAGGACTTGACCGGTCTGCAGGTGCTCTGTGCTGGTCCTTGGCAGTGCCTGGGAAGAGCCTGTTTGTCTCTGAAGCAAACCTAGGTGAGTAGTTCAAGTACAGGCACGTATGATCTGATAGTCTGCCTTTGCTGAGGTGATTTAAGAGACAATTTAACTGTCCCATAAACATATGCATATCACAGCCTAATTACACTCTAGTCCTGGTTTAACCCTGCCTCACCCTGACCTCGACCTTCTCTGCTGTTGCAGGGTTTGAGCTTGATTTTAATTTTTTTGAGAATCTTGAGAAGGGAAAGATGGGTAGACTTTATCTTCCCCTACACTTTTCCTGGACCTACTCACCCTTCTGCCTAAACACAAGTCTCTTTCTTTTTGCTTCACCTTTGAGAGAGACTTGCAGAGTCAAGATCTTCAGATGCTGGAGGACCTGTCCTGCAAGTGTACCACAAACACATTCGGTGCTGACTGTGGAAGATTCTGTCTGTGTCTGACAGATGCTATATGACAAATGAGAAAATTAAAATTGAATCTAAATAGCAGGACAAATCACCAAACCTGCCTTTTCCAGCCCTGGGCTTGCATTCTTCCTAGATATTTGTCAGTTGGTGATGTGCCACCATGCCCAGAGACTGCTGTCCCACTAGCTGGAGTCCCCACAGCATGCAGGGTGGACTTTGCTGTCTTTATATTTACTGTGTCATTGAGTAGGGGCATGCTGAGATAGATGAGGGAGATGCTGTGATCAGCCCCTAAACAAAAGTCTGCAGACCCCTCCCTCTGAACTAAAATGGCCAGAAAGTGGTGTCTTCACCAATAAATTACACAGTGATAGGCCTGGACTGTTAAATACCAGTACTGTTAAACTGTCAGCAAGGCTGGTTTTGAGTGGGGTTGGCCAGCATGGTCGCAAACAGATCCCAGCCATGGTTTGGAAATGAGCAGAGTCCTAAACCTGTTCCTGTGGGTGGCTCAGAGTCAGCGACTCCATTACGGAGTCAGGATTTAACATTACATCTGTGGCCAGGCCATCCTGACTGGATTGAGAGCCAGAGAATATGCCCTGACGCTGTTTGCTAGTGTGTGTATGGCCAAACTTTCCCATTGATTCGTCTCACTCTGTAGATAAATCACCACAATATTTTGGGCCATCCTGGACCCTCATCACAAATTGAAATTTAAGAAATCTTCCTGTTCCCCCAGCTCACTGATGGCTAGCAAGTATAAATGTAAAGCCAGCCATGCCCTAATCAGGGGCAATACTGGTTTTTTACACAATTTAATTTTCGTTCTTGTTAGTAGAAAAATCATGTAATAAAAAAACCACATGTAATGGAAGCAGCTCCAGCTGAACCTCTGGATTTAGTGTTTGTATGTCGATGAGAAAGAGGCTGACTGCGATGGGCTTTTTTCTTTTCTTGGGGTCCTGTACTGGTTATCATCTTGGGTTTCTCACCCTATATCTGAATTACCTTGGATTTCACTAATGTCATGTACTCACATGATTTTTATAACAAGGATTTTTCCTTTTGGGGGGAATTTGGTCTTTGAAGCAACTTTTAGAAATAAAAGTTGTTCATCTTCTCCTAAGGAGCTCAGAAAACTTTACAGCAACTAAGTAGAAATTGGCCATGGAAGTAGCTATGCTTTCATCCCTTAATTCCTGCTAACTCGATTAAATATTGTGGGCAATAAGCACATTTCCGGACAGGACCTTTCATAAGAGAAGGCATTAGTGCTGTCTCCAAAATACAATTCTTTTCTTCTTTATGTCCTCTGGGAAGCAGAGAAACAGTTAATGCTGTGGCTATTGCCAGCATGGCCCTGGTGTGAGCAGCCCCTGCAATGAATGAGCAGTTCACGCTTCAGCAATATTGTCTCAGGCTCTTGGCAAAGCCAAGAAGCCAGCTTGGTTTCTGGTGCGCTCGCTATGCTGGGATGTTTTTCTTGGTGACTATAACAATTTTCACTCTGTCTTCTTCTTCTTCTTCTTTTTTTTTTTTTTTAATTGAATGGAAGCCGAAAGACTCAAGCTTGTCTCTGTCTCCGTTTTTCCTCGCTAATGTTCAGTGCTTTCCCTGCGAGGTGAAACTGAGTCAAGGCAAAGTAAAGAACTTGGGGGAGCTCAGGTCTTCAGAAACAACCCGCTCATTTTGCTGCCTTCCCTAAACTTGTAACTTGCCTTCGTTTTTTTTTTTTCATTATTTTTCAGTGGCTCTATTTATTTTGTTTACCGCAGATTTTCCATTTTTAGTCTTCTGCCCACTTGGTGCCACCTGGGAATCTCAGCACCTTGGCACTCTTCTGTGGGCTTTCAGTAGCAGCTTCTCCACTGGCTTGAATCTCTCATTGGAGTAATTGTCCAGAAGATGTGTTGCATGATCCCTGCCTCAAATTTTTCTAGCGTGGGTGGCCTCAAATTAGGCACCTATGCCCATATTTAGGTGGTAAAACAAGCGGGCTGATTTTCAGATGTTTGAATGCTACAATGTGTGTCTTTAAGCCTTTTTCATTTACTTAAAACGGCTGTTGGGAGAGGAAATAAACAGGAAGAATGAAGGCAGAGGGGAGTTTTATTCCTGAAATAAGGGATTTTAAAAAATACTGAAAAGAAACAAGTGGAATGTTTTGAAATGGAATAAATTTGTTGCTGATACAGGCAGGAAATAGCACACTCAAATATATGTGGATGTATAGATATATTTTTATCTGAGCTTTTTTTGCAATGTGTTTTATATTTGGGACACATATCAAGATTTGCATCTGTTTCCAGAACTTGCTGCTAACAGTTAGTAATGATGCCAAAACATACTTTAGTTCCAGCTTGAGACCAAATGATATTCAGGGCTTTTTTTTATTACTAATTTAGGGTCTGATATTAATTAAGGAAATTTTCCATAAGTGCCAGGCTTTTTCTGAAGAACTCATTAAAATTATATTAACTTAAACCGGAATCACAGTCTGAGCATGTTTTGTAATGATTATTCTTACTGACTCTGCTGGGTTTTGTAAACAGAATGCTAATTGTTAGTGGGGCAACCAGGTCCTCAATTCCAGACTTCCAAAGGGCCAGATCCTGAGCCACTACCTAGATGTGTGTTCCCAATAAAGTCAATAAGCCTCTAACAGGAAGGCTGTGGGATCGAGCTCTTTGTTTCATCCTTCTGCAAAGGCGTTTGATGATTTCTCCATTCCCTTTGTGGAATTGCTGTTAATTTTCTACCTAGGATGGAGCCAGCGATGGCAGCTGAGGCAGGATCACATGTGTGCTGATGTGGAGAGGAAATGGATCTTCATGTGTGAAGCTCTCTGGTGCATACAGGGTGGTCAGGTTCAGTTATTTACCCCCCTCCCCTAATAGGCCCACAAGGAAGCTGGGGAGGGACTTCTGGCAAGAGTATGGAGTGACAGTGCAAGGGGGGAATGGCTTTAAACTGTAAGAGTTGATTTAGATCAGACATGAAGAAATCATCACTGTGAGGATGGCGAAATACTGGCACAGGCAGCCCAGAGAGGTGGTGGATGACCCATCTCTGGAAGCATTCAAGGCCAGGTTGAATGGAATTCTGAGCAACCTGATCTAGTTGAAGATTCCACTGCCCATGGCAGGAGGGTTGGACTAAATGACCTTTAAGAGGTTCTTTCCAAACCAAACCATTCAGTGATTCTATGATGTTGCCTTTAAGTCTTTGTGGCCTTGCATCTTTGTTGCATTGAATTGGGTTTGATTAATTGGCCAATATGAATTTATTAAATGGTTCCATAAAATGCAGGAGAATTTGGTCCTTCTCAGACTGCGGCTATGTTTGGTGGAAGGTAAGGTAAAGGAGTATCGTATGTCCTTCAGGAGCTGAATGGTTTAAATTCTGCAAATTTTACACTCAAAAGTACAATTCAAGAGGAAAATCTGCTGCTGGTAGAAGCTGGAGCTGCCTTGGTTTTCAGCGAAATTTCCTGTCATTTCTGGCCGCGCAGAATTTGACCACGCTGAATTTGGTCAGCAAGGGAGTGTTAGAGCCCAGCAGAGCTTCAAAAACACCTTTTTGAAGTGGTTTAGTAATGGTTGTTGGCCCCATTTTACACACAACCAGATCTCCTCCCCTCTTGATGGGTGTTTTAGCAGAAAAGAACCTGGTGTCCTGCCAGCTTGGCTGTCAGATTTCAAAGAGCTTTGATACTGGTGATACTGGGCTGATACTGGTGGCCAAAAGGGAAGGCAAGAGCCATGCAAGTGGCTCAGGTTTTCTGTGGTTGTACAAAAACAAACAACATAGGCAGTGAAGGAGAGGAAGATGGATGAGATAAAATGTGGGAGCGCACCCTCACGTGGCTCATGAAGGATGTTATTAAGGGAGAAGGAACTATTTCATATGCGTAAAGGGAGTGTATTTGGGGACACTAATCTGGAAATCTCTTAATATTTGCTTTCAGACTGACTCAAAAGAGAGCGAGGGAAGGGATCAAAAGCAGGAGATGCCTTCCTGAGCTTGGGACAGTTTTCCCATGTCCACAGGAGCAGTGTGCGGGTGGTGGAGCGGCCCCTCAGGGAGAACCCAACCCTGTACCCACGCAGTGCCTGATGGTGCTGCTGTGTCCGAGAAGTTTTTGTGGAGTGTGAGGATTTTTAGCAATGGTGAAGCTTCATCTGTGAGGCACAAGGAAGAATAACTTGACATAAACAAATCTCCACAGATGTATAAATTCATCGATTATTGTACACTAAAGCCCATGTGAACATCTGCTTTGACCCCAGGTGTAAGATTTCCCCAAATTAGCTCTCATTTAAACTTGAGGGCAACCTTTGAGAAAAGAAGCAAGCCCAAACACTCGGTCTTCATTTAAAAATTTCCAGGGAAGCAAAACCCACTACAACCTTTGGTTACAGATGCTAATTAATCTCACTTTGAAATGTGGGTCTTATTACCAGTCTGAATTTGTCTTAGTTTCCACTCATTTGAACTTGCTACAACTTTGCTATAACTTTGTCTGCCAGAGCGTAGTGCTAATTTTGATTTCTGAGGTTCATGTGGGTTCCTGTGTTAGTGACAGGTACAGAGAGGTGGGCAGGAGAGGAGGTGGCTGTGGTGGGTCTCAGGGAGGTGGTAGAAGCCACAGGGAACTGGCTGGTATGGCACAGAACTGGTTTGACTTGCTAGGAGTCTGAAGGGGGACTGTGAAAAAATATTTTGGTCAATTCAATTTGCTGTGGGTACACTGTTATCTATCAAATCGTGGAAGTTCGCTTTCCTAATCAGCCAAACTCCTACCGTATTGACTGAAAAGGTGTTATTTTTGGTTGAATTACTAATGGCACTCTACTTTTCCAGCTCACCTGAAAAAATGCACTGGAAAAGCATTTTTCACTGACTTTGTGTGCTTCTGCAATTTCTTTAGGAATTTTTATGCCTTTGTATTTGTCCAATTGCAAAGTCCTAACAAAATGAATTTAATTTCTCACACACCACCCTAGGTGGAGATACAGGAATAAAACAATGGTATGCACATTCTCCCTTAGTTTTCCTGCACTGTTTAATCTTTCATTTTAAGAAACAAAACTATAGTCACGGGGCTTTTCCCCCCAGGTTTATTTTGCATTTGCACTGTCAAAAGCAAAGCTCAGAGCTGACGCTGTGGCTCCATCAGGGAGCAAACACCCAGCCAGTGCAGCCTCTTTGCTCTCCACAATCCTTATTATTCCACAGGCAAATTTGCGAATAGAGAGTTGAAACTGTGTTAATCCTTGGCATTATTTGGACCAGGCAAATGCTCTCTGTGTGAAGAAGTTTAATTCTGGCAAAAGAGGTATCATATACTTAATGCAGGGGATTTTGTGGTGGTTTAAAGGTGCATTTGGAGGAGAGGAGTCAATGTGCTGCATACTCAGCCCTGTCTGGGCCATATAATCTCCAAACTTCCCAGTCGTTGTTCCCAAAGGTCTCTCTAATCATCCGTTTGATCTTTTATCCTGCAGTAGCCATGACTGTTTACTGTAATGTTATTTTGTAATTTGGGATTCCTGGGATAGGCAGCTAGAGGAAGCCTCCTTGGGCTTGTGTGAGAAAGAGGAGCAACCATGCTGAGAGAAGGGGAGCACCAGGAGAGGAAACAGCCTGAAGGATTTAAACCAAGGATCAATTCTGAAAGCAAAATTGAGGGGAAGGGCATCTCATGGCAATCTTTCCATCTCTTAACATCACAAATCTCTGGCAGTGAGCAGTGAAAGGTGGTATGCTTGGATTAGGAGCAATACCCACAAAGCCTCTTTCATTTAGCTGAGATGAAAAGCCCCTACACAAGCTCTAGTGATGCCACATGTGTGGTTTCCACTTGTTATTTTTAATGTTTAACTGGGCTATCACTGTCTGATCCATAGGCATCATTGCTTTTTAATGCCCTTTCCTTTAAACGGGTACTGTTTAGAATTGGCAGAATATTATAAAGCCAGCAGCTAAAGGTATGCCCACTTTGGTTAAGTTTATATAATTAGGCTGCACAATGGCCTTGCTTGAAAAACCAGCTTGAAGCACGGGTAC
Organism: Ifrita kowaldi; assembly: GCA_013398055.1. Lineage (NCBI taxonomy): Eukaryota > Metazoa > Chordata > Aves > Passeriformes > Cinclosomatidae > Ifrita > Ifrita kowaldi. Next base: position 604,519 of record VZRS01002382.1, read on the forward strand.
AGGACCAAATCTATGAGGCACATCATTTTTATTGGATAGATGTCTGTAGAAACACGGCTTGCCATATTTGATTTTGCACTGAAATGATGTTTTGTGTTGTGTTGAAAGCTGAACTTGGGATTGAAAAATTTCTGCAAACCAGAGATCAGTCCCCTTGTCAAGGCATCAGCTGAGGTTTTGGCTTTAGCTGGAGCATCCAGGTTTGGCTCCTGCAGGCAATGCAGTTCAGTGATCAAACTAATAGTTATATTCGGGAATAGCTAATGGATCTCTGCTGGAATCACCGCTGGCTGCTGACAGTGTTTTTATTGTGACGGTGTCTGGAGGTCTCATCCCCCTTGTGCTAAGGACTATACAGTGAAAGAGGAGAAGGAAAAAAGAGAAACCAGCCTGTCCCCTAAGAATTTGCACTCTTAGATACAGTACAGCTGGTTACAAGATATACAATGGAGTACAAGGGGGAATTATAACATGAAGGGAACCAGAGAGGTGGTAGCAGTGGCTGCAGTCTTACCAGACCCAGGTAGTAGAGAGTGTGGGTCAGAAGGGACTGCAAGAATGAAATTATAAGGAGGATACTGAGGTAGTTGTGTGGCTCTTCACCTCCTTCCAGGCTTCAGGACAAGCAGGAAAGAAAGGACAAAGCTGCTTGTCACAGCTCATAATAAGAAGCAAACAGTGTCCGTCAGGTTAGACCAAGGCAGCATCCAGGACCCATCACCTTCTCAGCTTGGCCAAAAGTGGTCACTCAGTTCCCCTGGAGTGCAAAACCAGAATATGTATGTATTGCTGTGGCTTTCTATCTGGATGACTGTGTTTAATAGCTGTTGACACAGCTCTGTGAATCTGCTTAAACTTAGGTAGGTGGGAATTACCCCAGAGGAGCTTCTGGATCAATTATATTTCCTATAGGTCTGTAGTGTCATAGTCTTATAGGACTGACAGGGACCTTGTGAGATCATATGGTCTGTGCCCCTGTGTGGAGAAATAGGATCAAACATCTGCAGATCATTCCTGTTGAGTGGAGCCAGCTAGTTACGTGTGTTGTTCCCACTGAAAACAAAAATAAAACTATGTCCCAAAGAAGGCATCCCAGCCAAAAAAATTAATTAAAGTTGAAATAGCTAATTTGAGTGCAGTTAAAAGACTAGAACTGGATAGGGTTTGTCAGCCCTGAAAAAGGGAAAGTGTAGACACCTCTGTGAAAAAGACCATAAACATTTAGATACCCTCAAGGGTGGAAATTGCAAGGCCTGGGATCTGGTCTAGGGACTGACCACTGAAAAATAGACCTTCTGCAACGGTGACTGGCTGGCCAAATAGGAAGGGAAGCAAGTGCCTCAAAAACACCAGGAGGGCTGCTGACCCAAGATCTCCGCAACATAAGACCAAGATGAAATGGCTCATTGGAAGAGGCACCTCGCAGAAGCTGCTCAGAGGAAGTCCCTGGGAACTGTGATGTGGATGCTGGCATGGCCGGAGGAGCCACAGAGGAATCCTGGCAATGGGAAAAAGGCACCTCTCTTCCCCCTTTCTTCCCTCTTCCTCTCTCAAATATCTCCCTCTAAAGGGATTTTTTGTTTGTTTTCGTTTTCATTTTGATCCCTGCTAAAAGCCAACCCATGTTGTTTTTGTTTTTTATGGGTGAAGAGGAGCGTAGGGAGGATCTAAGCAGCAGCAGAGTTGAATTGGGAGCCACTTATTAGATTCCAAAATTAGATAGGAAGCTGGGTTTAAGGGTAGTCCAAACCCAACCAGTTCCTCGTTTGGCCTGGCCCACGTAGGTGGGCCAGACTGGTTTGGAGCTGTTTTTTGGACAGGCCGCTTGCCCATGGAGGAAGCCATTCCAGCCGTGGCGGGGCTGGAGCCGGCGCCTGGTGCTCAGCCAGGCCAGCTCCTGCTCTCACCAGCCTGCGCTGCAGATGCACTGGAGGTTTGGTTTAAAGCAATTCTGCTGCAGCTTTCTCAAGCAGATGAAGACAACTGAAGGTGATAATTCAGGCTGACTTTATATGCATCTTTTTTATCTCAGAAATCGGGATCGTGTCTGAAAGTTTATTTCAAGTCTTTGTCTGACCTCCACTTTTTCTGTGTCTTCACCCATTGAAGAGCTTATAAAAAATGTCTCTTGGGTTGTACCTTTAATCTTTGTAACTTTACAACATTTTCCAGCAAAGGATTTCACAGTATTTTCTAAACTGTACTACTAATTTTGTCACTTGGCTAATACAAAGTATTGAAATATCCATTGTATAGTAAGCAAATTTACACAGGAAAAATCAAATTATTTGCCCAGATTCACAAAACAAATCAATAGCAAAAGCCAGAAAGCATTGTATCACATTTTCCCTTGTAACAGCTTTAATAGTTAAGTGGGCTTTCTATTTCTATTTCTAATCACTACTGATGATCTGAACTTAAACTCCAAGATAGCATATCTGAGATAAATCTCTGTTGATGGTCTAAAGAGCTGCTGGTGGTATAGCCTAAGGGGCTGTACATCAAACAGCCTCGAGCATGTTTATGATGTGAGCTGTTACAGACTCAAGTCTGTTTCTTTTTCTCATCACCACCTTTCTGGGAGGATAAAACCCATATTCAGACTTTACACTATGGAGAAGAAGCATTTATTTAGAGGTGTTCAGAGTTGGGCTGGTTTAAGCTTTAGCTCAGCTGATGAATGGGGATGCTGTGTAGACCATCTTATAATAGCTTGAAATTTTGCTTACAGTAGTTTGCCTTAACTTAGTAGGAAGCTCAGGTTAGGTCTGAAAGGAATGAAAAAAATATACAGAGGGATTTACACAACTTTTATTAAATAAGATTGAAAATTTTGTCGTTAAAGTGAATATAAGAAGGGATACAGTGCCTCTAGCCCTGCTTTACAGCTATGTTTAGCTGTGTTCTGCTGAATTTTGTGGCAGCTTGATATCTAAACAGGCACTGAGTGCCTAAGTCCATGGACTGAAAACCTCTGTAGGTCTTTACACCACTCAGTATTTTTGATTCTTAGCTATGAGAGCAGCAGCTCCAGCGAAAACAGCCCAGCAGCTGTGTGCAAGGTTTTCCTCCATCTTCCTGAAGCTCACAGTGATGGTGGCTAGTCCTGCTCTGTGGCTTGAGAGCCTCAGCTTCGCTCCTGCCAGGCCAAGGGTTGTGACACCCCCGAGCTGTTCTCACTCTGCCCTATGACATGGGAGCAGGATTTGGCTTGATGTTCAGCCATGGCTCTCCCCACAGGTCTCCCTCTCACCCTGAGCCTCCAGAAATCTCCTTGGATGGTGGGTCTTGAGTCAAGCTAATGTGTTTGACCATTTTATCACAGGGCCCAATGTTACTACTGTTTGTGTTACTTGGGGGAAACGTGTTCTCACTGTAAGGGAAAAAACGCTGGCCATCACTGGGTGAGTTATTTTCCAGTGTTTTCACTCCAACAGCATTATTACGCCTGCTGCTAAAATCCTTAACCTAAGATGGAAATGCCTCCCTGGTATCTCCCCTCTTCTTTCGCCAGTAGCCAGAAGTTCCGTGGGCTAAGTGCCCTCATCCCGTCGGAGCGGCTGCTCCTGCGCAGCCCCAGCTCCGAACACAAGCAGCGCTTTCCGCTGCCTCCGCAGGACGAGGTGCGGCTGTTTACCCTCTGGGGACACGGGACTTCGTGCTGGGGAGGATTAAAAATCAACATCATGGCCCTGCTTGTGGACAGGAACCAAGGCTGAAAATATTCTTTGAAGGGAGACATTATTTTGGAGGAGAAAAGTATGGTTTTAATTGTTTAGATGAGGGAGTTTCGTGTTTTATGGATGTCTGGGGGCTGGGGAGGTGCTCTTCTTTCTCTGTGTACGATATTGTTCAGGGAAAAAAAAAATGGATTATCTAAATTTGTGAATTTAAGTTTTTTTGGCCAGAAGTGCAACTATTTGTAGGGTTTGATTTTTCTCTGGGAAAAAAAGAAAACAGAGCGTTTTGAGAACAAGGCCGAGTAACCAAAATATGTTTGTTTTTGTTTAAATCGCTCAGTAGAGAAATCGTCTCTTGTCTATTGTTAAGAGCGAGGTTTAAATCAAAGGCAAGTTCTACATATTCTAAAATATACAGACAACTCTTTGAAAGCAAAGCCAAGCCAAACTTTAAAAGAGACCTTCTCCTTGATGCAGAAGTTTTCAGTTAGTTACTGTGCCGGGGCTTGAGTGGAAAGAACCAGCCTGAGAAACAAATGGCAAATCCCCATTTCGGCGGCGGAAGCCAGGAAGAGCATCGTATTAATAGCACACGAGACCTTTCCACAACCATTCTAGTCCAGGGCTTTTCCAGCAGCAGGGAGGAAAAGCCTTTGCAGTTCGTGGGTATTTTTTTGTCTTCAGATTTGGCTGTGGAAGGTTGAAGCAAGTGGCAGAGCGAGGGAGTGGAGGGCCTGATCCTCTCATGTTGGGTGGTCCCTCTCACCACAAATAACCCTATTGGAAACAGAGGGACTATTTATGGAGTCATTTGTTTGTCAGGAAAAGTAGACGTTGTAGGATACAGCCCCAGTTAGCAGCCAAATTCCTGGTTATTTTCTCATGATAAAAAGGCAGGTAGCTGTCGCAGAGATGCACGTAGCATCTCTCCAGTTCCCATTTGAACTCCTGCCACTTGATCCGTACTTCTTCCCACTTCCTCAGCCATGCAAAGATTATTCCAGCACCACAGTAGCTCGGATGAGCTGGATGATTCCCTCCTGCCTGGCACTGAAGTGGCCTCCAGCCCTTTTCTGTGCTGTTCGGGATCGTTCCTGATCTCTGGTACCCATCAGTGAGGGCACCTGGGAGTTGCTCCTGAGCTCTAGCTCCAAGCACAGCAGGCAGGTGATATCCACCCCCTGCCTGGCAAACCAAATACACCATCCCACCATAAACTCTGCTTTTAGTATGGCCTGGGTACAGCCAACTCCATCCAAGGTATATCCCCTCCTGAATCCAGCATTTTCCGGGAGATTTACTTGATGGACAGTTTATCACCGAGTTGCAGTTTTTGGAAGAGGAGGAAGGAAAGGAAAGGAAGGAAAATTCGTAAGGGAAGGAAAAAATTGCTTGCACAGGTTACCAGACAGTGGGCACCTGCCCAACCCACGCAGGCTGGCACAGGCAGGGCCATGGCTCTGCCGACCCCATGTGAGCTTGGCAGATGCCAGAAGAGCTTTCTGGGAGCTGCAGGAATGCTGATAGCAGTGTCCTTATTTGGGGGAGGAGGAGTGCTCTTGTTAGTTGTATTATTTTGTGACTCTCTGTTTTGGTAGCCATAAGTCATTAGTTGGTTTTAATTTTGTTTTTTTTCTTTTCTTTCCTCCCTTGAAACTGAAATAAGGACTGAAAGGGTAGAATTTTCCTTCTTTTTTCCCTCTATTTTTTTCTCTTTTTTTCTCTTTTTTTCCTTTTTTTTTTTTTTTGGCTAATCTGAGGCACACTGCCACATCTGAAGCCACTTGGCTTATTATGGATTTCATGGAAACTGATTCCCTGAAAGTGTTTCCATATGTGTGTTCCCAATATATCTCATCCTTTTCTAAATGGGAGTACAAACTCGCACACGAGCTGGAAATGGCTTCAGGATGTGACAGAGAAGTCATATGACTGGAGTGGCACTGTGTGTGGCCCTCTCTGAAAGACACGGTGTCCTGTGTGCTGGCTCCCATCCTACAGTAGATCCAGTTTCAAAGAATATCTTCCTTCCCGGCTTCTTAAAAACTCTTAATCAAGAACCAGCAAGGAATCCTCTGTCCTCGGGAGAGATGTCCATTAGTTGAATGAGATGCGAAAGGAAAATTTGGATGGTGAGGGAAAAGGAGGGGTTTAAAGGGTGAAATAACAGAGCAATGCCAAGGGCTTCCCCCCCTTCCCTGTCCCTGCAAAACATAGTTCTTTTGTGTCTGCTTGAGGATCAGATGGTATTTCTGAGTTAGTAGCATGCAGTGGAAAAGTACAATTCATGACAACATTGGAAACAAATATTTATACTGGACAGTTAAGGCACATTTTTCTGAAAAGAAGAAAAAAAAAGCAAAAGAAGGAGTAAAGTAGCCTGTGAGCCATGATATATATTATCTTCCCATTCACTGGATTTATTCAGGATTCCTGTCCTGCTGCTCGCCATCGCCGTGCCTGCTCCGCAGCCCTGCGGTTTCACCCCCTTGCTATATACAACAGTCTGAGGTTGCTGTCCAAGAAAAGCCTCAAGTGTTCCTGCTGATGCCTTTCGGCTGGCGAAAAGCTGTGACGGCTGAAATTCAGGCAGGAAAAGTTGGGGAAAAGCGAACAGAGAGCGCTGTGCTCCTGTGTGCGTGTTTGTGCCATGCGGTGTTGCAGAGCTCCTGGACTTATTTCCAGGAAACTTTATTTACTTTTTGGTTCCAATGTAGCTCGTAGATGGCCTGAGACTTTAAACAAGCAGGGGGCTTTTGATACACTGCCAGTTCCTTTCCACCCGAATCACCCGTGACGGCTCCGGACTGGAGTCACTGAGATGAGATAGCAAAGGCTGAGAAGTTCAGAGGCTCCCCATCACATCAGGTCAACAGGCATCCACGGGTGGCAGGTCATAACCACCAGCCCAGGACCTATTTCTGTAATGTGACCATTTGTCCCCCTCCTGTGGTTCTCATTAGGAAAGTTTATGAATCCTGTATAAGAGAGGCAACGTCTAAAAATGAGACTGTGATGGCTGAAGCTTCCACAGCTTCATTTCTGCTCCCAACAGTCCATCTAGGAGGGGTTGGTTGCTACATTTTTCTACCTATTGATGTTCCCTAAATTTTAGATGAGCTATCTGTGGGGGTGCGGGGAGCAGCCACTTGTGTTTCAGTGTGTAATGTCACCCAGCAAGACCTCAGTGCCTTAAAAGGAAAGCATCTTAATCCAGCAGAAAAGTCCGATTGAGGGAGCAGGGCAGGTAGTGACAGAGCCCGGGCTGAAGAAATGCAAAGAGACTCCAATTTTGCTGTTAAGCAATATAATATCTCTGCTTGAGAAATGCTCTCCTTTATTTGCACGAGTGGTACTTTAATGGCCGCTGCTAACTATGTTATTTATGGGGTGTTTCTCCCTGCAAAGGGCTTAGGTGCAGTGCCATAAATTCAGTGAAAACATCTATCTGCAAATTAATCCGTGGTATTTTAGGTGCCAAAGACCTGTTACCTAAATACCAGGAGGCACCAGTGTGCAGTTTACCGTGTGAACTGGGGCACTGAGGGACTATGAGAAGGGATGCACTGGAATTATGGTCTTGCCTGTTGTGTGTGAGGCTCTGAAAGGGTTAAAGTGTTCCTTCCTCCCTCTGACTTTTGTGAGACTGCTGTGCTTAATAATGTTGCCGTTTAAATGGTCCCAGCTAGGCCTTGAAGTTAACACCTTGTTGAGGTGAAGAAAAGAGGAGGGGGGGCCAGTTCACGCCTTTTCTGCAGCTATTGTTTGCCAGGAGACCTTCTTGGGGTGAGCTGATGGAAATTGAGAAAAAAAAAATAATGTCAAATGCTTTTTTACTTTTTCTTTTCTCCTGAACTAAAGGAAGGGAAAAGACCATTTCAAAACATACCATTACCTATGATAAATGGTTTCAAACATCCAGATGACACATGCTCATCCGGAAAGTAAACCAGAGAGGGAGAAAGCCGGTGCATTATTTCTGTGGTGCTGCATGGCCCTCGCCCTCCCAGCACGTAGACACTCGCTGCTAGATGAGTGGGAGGAATGTCGCTGAGGTCCGGCACGAAGCTGAGCACCAGCACCAGCGCAGGTTGTGGGATCAGGATCTAACAGCTACAGTGAGGATTAGATACAGGAGGAGGTGTTTTGGGATCCCTAGGAACTGCCGTCCCAGGCTCCCCATTCTACAGTGTCATACAGAGGTCGAACATCAGCTTTGGACAGCCAAAGGCTTGCCTGGAAGAAAGCAGAAAGATTATGCTGTGTGTGATTCAATAAACACTTATTAGCAGACACGGGAAACAAGAATTTAACAAAATGAACAGCAAAGTAACACTGTCCCCCTGATACAGAAGGATGCTGGGAGAAAACCCAAAGAGATCCGGCTAGGAAATAATCACACACCCCCCTCCCCCATTAAAACAGACTGCAAAAAATCCTTAAGACTGGCAAAACCAGGTGCTCAGAAATTAGAAAATCTCAGTACTTACATTGTCTGTGCAACTTTAAATCAGCCTCATTCTGCTTATGCATTATATTACAAATTTTAATTACAGGATCACATGATACTTTTCCCACGGGATTCCTGTCTCATTCAGTGCACAGGATGGACAGTGCTAATTTAATGAGCAGCTCTTCAATATTTTGTTTGCTTCTTATTCTTTGCATTTCCTCAGGCCTTGCTTATTGCAGAGCATTAAGTGCTGCTCTGAAGAAGGAATCCTTAATTTCTTGCTTAGCTTTGCTCTAATATTTCTGCCATAGCATTTGTGTACAGTTCACTGCAGTGCAATATTCCCAAGAAAAAAAGGATCCGCTTTAGAAAGAGAAATGAGACTGACCCTAAGGTCTCGTGTCATTCAGTGCACCGTCTCTGTGTCACCTACAGCACAATTTCTGTTCTGTCTGTAGCCTTATATTCAGACCTGTGATCCCATCGGCTTCAGCTGCAGCTGGGAATATTTAGCGCACGTGCGAATCAGAAGCCAACATCTTTGCTGCACACAGAAAATGAGGGAAGTGAAAATGGGATTTGGAGACATTTCAACTGAGTCATGTAGGAGCCATGTGGCAGAAATACTTATAAAATCCAGTTAATTCAGGAAATTATTGGGTCTCTCTCGCCTTGCTCACTTCACCCGTTCTGATTTCTTGGAGCAGTGGATCTGGGGGATGTATAGACAATGGTCTTCTCTATTTCTCAAATCAGATACATCTCCAGAGGTGGCCAGCTTGGGCAGGTTAATAAGAAAGGAACAGCATCTTGTGTAGCTGAATGCTTTGTCATAGTGCATTTGGAGAAGTAACTTGAATGCTGGTGTTTCCAAAGTTTCTCACTCTTCACATGGTAACCTTAATAATATCCCCTTGTTTGCCTCTGGTTGTGTTTATAGTTTCTCAGATTTCTAAAAAAAATCAAACCCCAAATAACCCCACCTTCCCAGATTTTACTTTGCCATGTTATATGAACACCCACATGGTCTCCTTTCGCTCAGGCTCTGCCATCCCAAACAATGGAGCCATCGATGGACTGATCCTTTTTTAGGCTGGCTTGGGGACAGGTGGCAATGTCCCTGTGTTGCAGCAATGTTGGCACAAAAAATGCTAGGATTTGTGACTCCTGGATTTCATTCTAGTCTCTAGACAAGTGTCTTTGTAGGGCCACAGACTCTTCTGCCCATTTTTAGTCAGTGTGCTTATGATTTGTTCATATTTGGCTGGATTTTCATGGCAACATCTCTCACACAAAAGCCACTCCTATTCCAAAGTTCAAGTCCTTACTTCAAAGCATGGAACTGGTACAGCTTTTCAAAGGAAGGCTCCTCGGAGTTTAGGATTGGTATAACAATATATTTTTCCCAGCAGAAGAGTTTCAGCTGAAATTTTAAAAACAAATAAATGCATAAATCAAAATTTAGCCTGAGACAGATGCCCAGCATGGACAATTTCAGCCAGAACGTTTAAAGTTTGACAAAGCTCTAAGAGACTGAAATCTTCTCATCATGTGAAGTGTGTGGCATGTTTCATCCAAGGCGATATTATCAGCTGTAAGTAATCCAGGCTGCACTTATAATTCGGAGACGTAGATGTTGGGGAAGGAAAAAACAATTTTAATAGGTCAATTAGTACAGTGTCCCAGCCTGAATTGAACTGTTGAACAAAACTCCACAAAATCTAGTTTCGACTTCAGCAAATGTCTTAACACTGAGGTTCCCCAAAACACAAGGGAATCATTTAGCTACTGGTAAACAAATTTAACTATAAGTTGCTGAATTTTCTTGAGACAGACTGTTCAGTGAATACAGCATCACTCTGGTTTCATGCATCACACAATTCTGCATTGACTTGATGGGCTAGAAATTTCCCTATGAAACATATGCAATAAGGGGACTTTTTTGTTAGTTACCTTATAGCATTAAATAACAAAACGAATTGCAATATTTTTAAGCTATAAAAATATCCTGTAACTCTTTAAAGTAGATGTCAGCTGGCTGTACCTACAAGGAGTTAATCTGTCCACAGTACATTATGAACTTTAATAATAGGGAACAATTGGCCAAAGTGCTGTAAACCTAACAGAAATTTGTTGCCTGATTTTCTGCACACCACAAGCACAGCTTATTGATTGAGACCTGAGCATTAATTGGCACTAGCTGGCATCTGTAAACTGCAAAAGAGAAATGATCACGGCACACAAGCAGCTGTGAATGGTAGAGCTGCAAAGCTGCAACAGGCAAAATTGGGTTTTAAGCGCAAATGCAAAACGATTTGAGCTGGCTGCTGGCAAATGCCCAGGTCTCAGGTTTTTAATGAGGCTTCTGCATCAAAATAAGTGAAACCACATGGAATTTTAATTGTTCTTATTCTAAATATGAAACACACTGGAGCAGTATTCTTGAATCTGGGATGTTAGCATATATATTGGCATATTAACATGACCACTTTTCTGTTCTAAACGTATAGCTCTCAGAAAACTGGAGTGCTGGGCTATGTTAGGGAGGAATCCACCCGGAAAATTTAAAAATAGTTTAACCTGGACTCATTCAGATGTAAAGTGTTTTTGTTTTTTTCAAAAAATACACCTTTTAAAATTTTTTTTTGTTATTGTTAAGCCCAGCCAGCTGATTCAACTACATGGGAGACCACTTGCTGTGCTCTTTGCCATGTCTCTCTTTCTGGTGGCACAAAATAAAGTCTCTTCTCTTTATACAAGTGTTGTTTTGCAACGTGGTGGCCACGATGTAGGGCAGAGGGTCTGTGCTTCACCCATTTGGTGTGAGCTATCACAAGAGTGGGAATTCACAAATGCAAATGGTTTTCTTGCTCTGGCGGAGGAAAAATTAGCATAAATCTTTAATCCTCCTGGGGAGAGAAATAAATAAATTATTATAATATTATAATTAATACATAATGAATTGTATACTTGCACTGTCATGTTACTACATTGCTGATCCGCATCACTGTTTGTGCACAGCTAGATATACAAAGATGGGTGCCATTCCTGGTAGGACTATTTATCTTCCCAGCCCAGCACAGAGCTAAACATGTATAAATGAACAGGCATCTGGGATTTCCAAGTTAGAACCAAAATCAACCTTAACATAAGGAGGTAGCACAGAGAAAGGAGGAGGAAGAGGGTGAAAAAGCATCAGCAAGATTGAACAGCAGTGAGGGTGGCAAGAAGCTGAGGTTTAGAGCTGACTTTTTAATATGTTCCCCTTAGAAATGAGACTTTAGAACAGGCATCACAGAGAACTTTTTCTGATCTTTAAAAATATCTTTACACAATGGAGATCCAATAAGGCTGGGAACAACTCACAGCCCTGTGCAGAGAGTTATGGAGACAGCAAAAGGCGCTTGGGCAAAAGGGGAGTTGAAGAAGTGAGTGTGCAGGAGCTGTGCAGACACAGCCATGAGTGAGATAAGACAGGGTTATGGTTGTTTGGCCTTTGGGTAAATAAGATTGTGCTTTACAAGCAACAGTAAAAACAAACAAGTGTGGATTTACTAGGGTACATAAGGAGATCTGCAGCCCCACATTTGAAATGCCTACGTGTGGTGTGCACATTCCCAGTCGTTCCACACAGACATGATCTCTTGGCAGCACCCATGCAGACAATATTTGGATCTAGCTCTGAAAGGGAGATTGCCTTTTAATGTGTAAAACTTCGTATTAAGAGAGCTCTTGTATTAAGAGCTTTGTATTAAGAAAAAATATTGGTTGCAAATAAACCGAAAATACCGATGTTCTTCTACACCCTTACACTGACATCAGTTCCACCTTTGTTTGTAAAAGTCTTGTTTAGCTTCTATCAGGGTAAACTAAGAGCAACTCTGTTCATGCTGGGAGAGTTGCAATAACAATAAATAAAAAAAAAAACGAAAAGAGAATAAGCAGTAGCAGATTGAAAGTCAGTATTTTGAGCAGCTGGGGAAATTATGTTCTAACCTTATATTTCCAGATATATATCAGACCTGTTCACAATATAAAGGATAGTGTTCCAAAATTACAGCTTTGAATCTGGGTGGTATTGCCTCTGGCTATTGTTTGCAGTTGGGAACGAAAGAAGTTGCATCAAGCAGTAGAGTGTTTGCTGTAAAGGTACAAGTTATATTACATTCCAGGGCGTTGTGGTTGGAGGGGTTGAAGATGGAGACAGACCCATTCACCCGTAGGTCACTGATTCAGTCCCAGATAAAGATAACAGTAATCACATTGTCATCAGAGTTTAGAATGGGCTTTTACTGCCCACTTAAAGATCTGTGCTCAATATTGGTAGAGATGGAGGATTATAACCCCCGGGTTTCAGGCTGGTTTGGAGGCTTGACTGGGTGTGGCCCAGGTCCTCCAGCCTGAGCCCAAACTCTGCCTGAGCTTTGCCCTGCTGCTGCTTTTAGATATCATTGTAGGCATGAGTTCACTGACCTGGGAGAACAGGTGAGAATAGTGATCTAAATCCCAAAATGTGCCACACAAGGTGGCAGGGGCTGTTGAGTTCGTTGCTTATAGCAGAGTGGGCCAGAAGGGCTGGAGAGACCTTCCTTTTACACAGCAATGTCAGCAGGTCAGTTCTGAAGCCTGTCTGCAAGGAAAATCATTGCTTCATCTTAAACTGAGGATACACAGGGTGTTTCAGTGTTTAGCATGTCAGTTTGGCATCTAGAAGATGCCATATTTTCCCTTTAGTTAAGCCAGATTCAGCAGACTGACAAAGAGGTGAGTGAACCCTTGGATCTGGCAGGCTATAAAGCTGTAGGAGTGTCAGCTGGGAAGTGCAGGGAGGGTCCATTTGATTTCATAATTTTTCCCCTTTATTTATACCTTGCTCCTTCCAGCTCTCTATAAGTATCTGTATATGTGTCTGCTGCATACTGGCCATTGCATTTGCCTCCTCCTGCTCTGTACTTCTTCATTAGGCTTTCCCTCTTTCTCCCTGTCCTTTTCCCACACCCTCTTTGTTTTCCACTCTTCTGGCTCTCAGTACGAGCTTTCACCATCTTTGTCTTCTTCTCCTGTCCATCCCACAGTCTCCTAAGCACATCACCAAGCTAACGTTTGCTTTCCAGTTTTGCTCCAAAGCTGTGGGTGTTTGATGTGGGATTAGAAATTAGGCAAAATGAGTTTACCCATCCCTGTTTTGCGTTAGACTCCAATTCATAGCATTACCATCCAGACGTTCACAGTAGTCATAAACTGTGTGGTCTTTTTTTTTTCAACCAGACTGCAGAGACTACATATGAAAACAAATTTTTTTTCAATGGCGAAAAGAGTGTTGGGCTTGTAATTTTCCATCGACTGCTCTGAAGAGTAAAATCTGCATCTTTGCTATCAGCTCAATGGCCTTGTCCATCCTTCGGATGAGCAAACTGTTTTTTTAGCCAAAGGAAGCAGCTGAGTGGATTCTCACCTAAATAAATTGATTTAAGGGAAGAAGTGGGTCATAGTCACGCCCAGTGTAACTCCCCTGGTGTCAGTGGTGCAGTTAACTCGATGTTGCCAGCTCTTGGAGATTTATTACAAGTTGCACAGAGATTTCTGCTTTTCTGGAAATCCCAGCTCCTGACAGCCTGTGCTGAGGTGGGAATCTCAGCTTTCGTGTGCAACCAGTCCTGAGTTTCTCAAGAGGCTCTAGAAAAAAAACAGAGACGCACAATCCTCAAAACTCTGAAACCAGAAGGCAAATCAACTCCAAGTCCACCTTTCTTTTTTTGGCTCTTTTTTACTCTCTTGATTTTAGACATCTTTTTTCCCCTTTCTTTTTTTTGCTCTTTTTCAATCTCTTGATTTTTTGAGATTTTTTTTATTTTCCCAACCTGACTCATGACCTTTGAACACTTCAGGTTGGCAATGCTGCTCCCTCCATTGGCATCAGTGGAGTTAGACCAGGGATGAGTTTGGCCCAGCGCTTCTAGAAGACAGATGTATGACACTGTTCCTTGCAATGTATTGCTTGATATGATCTGCTGTTCTCTTGGGGGCCAAAAGAAGTGGGTTATCTTAGAAAAATAAAATTCTATCATCACGTGATACAAAAAGTGGTATTTACAGAATTGTTTTCCCCCGTCTTTTGTTATAATTTTTTAGGTGCTTCAGAGCTGGGCCCATTTTCAGATCCCAGGCAGTTCACAAGCATTTCATCCCTCACTGAGAGCCGCTTCTCCAACCCACGAATGCACTATCCAGCCACCTTTACCTATACACCGCCAGTCACCTCAGGCATGTCACTGGGTATGTCCGCAACCACTCACTACCACACCTACCTACCACCACCCTACCCCGGCTCTTCCCAAAACCAAAGTGGACCTTTCCAGACCAGCAGCACTCCATATCTCTACTATGGCACTTCGTCAGGATCATACCAGTTCCCCATGGTGCCGGGAGGGGACCGCTCCCCTTCCAGGATGCTCCCGCCATGCACCACCACATCCAACGGCAGCACGCTGCTAAACCCTAACTTGCCCACCCAGAGTGACGGGGTGGAGGCGGATGGCAGCCACAGCAGCTCCCCAACCGTCTTGAATTCTAGTGGCAGGATGGATGAGTCTGTTTGGAGGCCGTACTGAGATTTCTTCTGTAGACGGCCCAACCTCCGCAAGCCAAAAAAAAAAAAACCAAACCACCAAACGGTCGACTAACTACGAAGTGCCTGTTTTTTGTTTTATTTTTTTTTAAAAAAACCAGATTTTACCAATATGTGCAACTGTGTAGATGGGATGATAATGGCCATAAATAACACAAGAGTTACCGACACACCACAACCCATGTTTCAGATTATGTGAATCAAAGCACATATTTTCTTTTTTTTTT
>VZRS01002382.1:619573-712017 GCA_013398055.1 Ifrita kowaldi
TCACACACACACAAAAATCCCCCCCTTTTTTTTTTTCCTTTTTTTTTTTTTGGAATTTTTTCCTTCTTTTTTTGTTTCCTAGAGTTTTGTAATAACTAGTGGGTACTTTTGCCAACAAGGAGAGAACGGACTCCCCGGCTATCAGGAGAAACATGGTGATGCAAGGCAAAGGCTGTATTCCCTTTCATTTTAATAAAAAACCAAAACTAACCATGAACTCCAGATACAGTTGCAATCATACAACGTATGGGACCCTCTCCACACCTGTAGTGCAATTCACCTGGTTTGTATTGGTGCACATGAAAAGGAAAGCAAAGATCAAGTTGCTTCCATTTTGCTATGATCCATTCAGACGAAAACAGCTGTCCCAAAAAATTCTGTCCGAGCCTTGCTGCAGATAATGGTTGGAATTTCTCCATGTTCATTGCTTTTTTGGTTTGTTTTTGGGTACTTAAAGAGAATGAGTTTTCAAGTTAGGTGAGCCAACGCTGGGGTTTTCTTTTTGCTTTTGTATCCGTTCGTTTTGCCTTCAATTAGCCAAAAACCAAAAATAACAACCAAAACCTTGAAAAACAAAAAAACAAAATGTTATTACTTATGCAAAATATGAGAATGGCAATATATATTACTAGAGCCAAAATGGTATACATAGTATTTGTGTTCGGCTATGTTCTTTTTTTATTTTTTTTTTTAAATTATAAATGTGTAAAATTTGAGGTTGCTTGCTAACATGAATCATCATATAACTTTAAAAGAATATTTATAATTATTTAATGACATCTGGACCCTTTAAACGTTTCTTAATGTAATGATATATTGACTTCGGTCTCTAAAAGTGTTTTTTGTTTTGGTTTGGTTTTTTTTTTCACTTTTTACATTTCTGCAATAGTGTAAACCTCAGACCTTTACCCAACTCTGAAAAGCAGTTCCAGTGTGAACCAGTTTACAATGTGACTTAAAAACAACAAACCCAACCCAAATGCATCCACATCAAATGATTTTGGATGTAGGATCTTTTTATATAACTTATGAAGGAAATATTGTGTTTAAAATATTTTTATTAGCTGTCTGGTTGCCTTCAACACAGTCTTGCCTTTTAATCAGTAGTTGTGGAGACACTGGAAAAATGGTAGGAAGGATGAAATACTTTCCACCCTTCCCCTAATTTCTTCTTCTCCAAGGATTTTTCTCAGAACTTCAAAATTCGAAAAGATTCATTTTTAAAATAGTCTATTTTGACAGCATAATTTGGATGTCAACAGGGGTTTTTTTTTTCCCAAAGAAAAATCAAAACCATTTCAAAGCCCCTATTTTGCAAATGATGACGTGTTAAATATCTCAGAAATGGGATTAAGGGAGAAATGGTGAAACATTTTCCCCTCCCCTTGCAATTTCAGTCCACTCAGTGGAATTAAAAGGTTTCAAACTTGAGACAGAAACTGCCTGGTAGCGAGTCACCACCCGTTAGCATTAAATGCGGGAGCCATGCGGATGCTGTGGTGGCTCTGAAGCTGATGTGGCTGTTGCTGTGTTAGAGGAACAAGCACAAGGGCAGCAAAACTCACCTCTGCCCACACTGAAGAAATAAACTCACCTTCAAAGCCACCCTGGGGCTCCCAGGTGTGATACAAGGAGAGCAGGTTGCGCACAAACCCCAACCTGTCTGTGGCCAAACTACCACACAGAGAGGCCCCAGTTTTGCCCAGCCCAGGGCTGCCATGGCAAGCAGGGAGGTGACATGGCATCGGCTGGATGTGGTGGGAGCTGAGCCATCCTCCCCACGCTCTCCCCAGGCAGGTATTAAGCCTGGCTTAGTGGGATGTTCAGCACGTGCCTGTGGGCTTGGCCAAAGCTCCTTCCTTCCATTCCCTCAGTCACCGCTGTCTGCAGCCTCGTCCAAGCTGCTCCTTGGGTGATCTTTGGCTACCTCCAAGCATGGCAGTAAATCAATGCTGGGCACAGCCACACAGAGCCGGACACCACCCTCACTGCTCGTTAACAGCGAAGCTGTTAAACGAGCTGCCATTAGCATGGTACATCCCTCCAATCTGCGTGATGACGTGCTCTTAAAAATAATAAATTAATAAAGTCTTTGCCTTCTAAAGGTTGTATACCAAGTATGCTTAAAGTATAAGTAAGACACTTTGTTTTTCTTCTAATACTTAGTTTTCCTTCAAAGATGGAAGCTGTAATTGATTCTATTTATTGTTGGTTTGTGGTAGCTTGAAGCATACCACTGTCCATTTATTTGTAACTGTAAAGTAACGTTTGTTAGTCTCAGCAGCACTTAAAAAGCCAGTGTCTGGTTACACATTTCAGTTTTGTTTTTTTGTTTAGTAAGCAAGAGAAAAAGAGATGTACTGCCAGTGCAAGCTGTTTCCTATTTAATAAAAGGTACTATATTTGTACATTATTTGTTATTGCTGAGAAGGGCTTTTTAAGGTTTACTGTATGCATATTAAGTAATTTTTAGGGTGCTTTTGTGTTGAAATGTTGTTAAGAGTGGCTGCAGGCAGCAACCCAGTTTTTCTTTTTTTTTTTTTTTCCTTAAGACTTTGTTGTAAAATTCAAGCACTTGGTTTTTGTTTCTGGGTAAATCCAGCACAGACCAGACTTTTGTTTTGCCCAATACCGACAGGACTCTGTTTGTGTCCCCGCGGTTTTTCAACTGGACCTTTAGGGACAAACGTTGAAAATGTTTTCTCCGCCCAGTCGAGGCACGCGTGCCTGATCCAGTCGATCCATGCCCTCGTCTGACCTGGCTCTGCCTGCTTGAGATAGGAAGGAAAAGATTTTCTAAGTACCTGTGGACAGAGGAGCACCAGCCCCTTGACTTTCAGTAGACCCCCATGCTCCTGAAGCCTCCTGGTGCCTTTGGAAAATCCGTCTCAGTACATCAGGCTGGTCATGGAGGGAGTCGTACAGGCTGAGGCAGAGATGCTCATCAAAGCTTTCGGAAAATGCTTTTGAGTTCACTTGGAAATGCTCTTGAATCAGATATTCAGACCCCACCGGTGCTATGTAGTGAATCATATCAATTTATCTGAGCTTTTGTGAGGTGCTTGGCACCGCAGAATGGAGTTTTCTCAAAGGTACGACAGCCCTTCCCTTCGGGCAGTGGCAATCTTCAGCACCAGTCATAGATTTAAAGAAAAAAAATAGCCTTTTTTACCTTCCAGCTCTCTTATCCTACCAAAGACTTACTTCCAGCACAACAGGCACAATGTCCCTTTTGCTGAACAGAGGATTAAATCCTCCTCTCCCTCCTCCTAAGGGTAACCAGATCGGGTGCAGTGGGTTGGGGCAGAAGAGTAAAGCAAATTTTTTATCTGACAGCATCATTCACTTGGTGTTTATCAATTCCTTTAAAAGCCCAGCTGCTGTGTCTTTCTTAGCATCGAACCTTTGTTGCCAGCAGTCCCCTGAGCAAAGATTTGCCAGTTTCCACAGGTACCATCTGGAGTGGGGAGACTTTTGCACTTTCACCCTGAGCAAAGCAAGGCTCAGCCCTGTGCTGGGCTGCAGCAGCAGCAAGCCATGAGCAAAAGCAATAATTGAACCTGGATCAGCCATGAGCTCAAAGAAGCCCCATTCTCCGCCCCCCTGAATTTCTTGTTGTTTTTAAATAGAATGCATTTCAGTTTAACATTTTCTGAGAACTTTTTTTAGATGTTTGTTTACTTCCATGTTTACAGATAACTCTTTGCTTTTTTTTAATGCAGTACTTTTAAGTATAGCAGCCAAGACCATACTTTTACAGTAACTTTAGGTAATATGAGTGACATTCCATTTTTTTTTTGTTGTTAAATATGCTTTACCAACCTTGAATTTCCGCTGGAACAAAATATTTGTAGCATTTTGTGTAAATACAAGCTTTAATTTTTTATTTTTTCAAATGCTGTCACCCAAGATTTGCTTTTCATGCACATATTGTACAAACACACTCTGCTTTATGCCACAGACGCTGATTGTGGATCAGTTTACTTCAACTTCAAAGGGACTATTTGTATTGTATGTTGCAACTGTAAATTGAATTGTTTGGCATTTTCTCATGATTGTAATATTAATTTGAAGTTTTAATTTCATTTTCAATAAAATGGCTTTTTTTTTTTGTTAATGTTCTTCTATGCTTCTTTTCTTCCTTGTCTCCTCTTGGCACCAGGCAGGGTAAAGCGAGCACATGGTAGGACATGGGACCAGCCCGTCTGTGGCTGACCCATCAACTGAGTTTTCAACTAAGTATAAAAAGCAAGTTTCCAGGCCCTTGGATGGTGAACGACACCTTCTAAATCTGATCTCAAATGTCTCTTCTTTTCCTGAGTCTGCAAACTATTGAAACCTGTGTTTCTTAGAGTGCAAACTGCTCTGTTCATCTTGCTATGTTGTTAACTCTGGGACCAAACAACTGGCTTTAGCCGGGACATTCCCAGGCAAAACTGGGATAGATTTCTAAATTGGGAGGGAAGGATTGGGATTTATGATGCTTTTCCATGATGGGGGTTGAACTATCCCCACCTCTTCCTGGTCAGACCTGAGGAATGCACTTACAGATAATCTTGTGATTTGCATGGCCTGAGGCGAGAATAGTTTTCATCAGCAAAAGATACATGGATTGGGAGGGGACTGAGGGAGGAGGCTATTTTTCCTCCAGCTTAGTGTCAGGTGTAGGAGGAGATGCAGCTAATGAAGGTGAGGTTAAGTTCACCCAAGGCTGTCTGCAGGAGGAGAGGGCAGGGGTTGTCTGCAAGCTTGTGCCTGGCTTCATAGTAAGTTCTTATCCTTTTTAGCTATTTCTTGTGTCTGTGGAATAGTAGCACAGAGAGGTGTGAGGTTCTGATCATTTTGAGAAACCTTTGACTCTGAAGTTTAAATGTCACTGATACTGATTTTGTGAGCTCTTGTTGGCTTTACCATGGACCTACGCATTTCTTGTGTGGTGGTTAAAGCTTGAGGGCTCTTTCATTTCAGCTTATAATCTGAGTCTTGATTGTAGGGAAGCTTGATCCAAGAGTGAGGAAACCAAGCAAACCAACCAATGCTCTGTGGTGTAGTTGCTAGAGAAATTGTTTTGTGGGGGACTCATGCTACGAGCATTAGTGCTAGGAATTTCTGCTGCCCTCTGGCACACAGATTAACCCATCTCAGCTACTCAGAGCCCAGAGGCACCCTCATTATAGTCTTGCTTTCATGGTCACTTAATCCAGATTCTCATCAATGGAAATAAAAAGATTTTCTCCATTTTATATGGTGAAGTGCTAGAACAGGGGCCATGGGAGATTGTGGCACTTCTGTTCCTGGAGATTTACAGGAGCCAACTGGTAAAGCATAGAATAACCTGGTATGACCTCCAAGTTGAGGCTGCTTGAGCAGGAGGTTGATCTGGAGTTCTCCCATTTTCCTTTCCAAATTATCCCATGGCCCTGTGAGGCAGGCTGGGAGCTGCCTTCTACAGGATGTTGTCTGAGATAAAAACTGCTTGTGTGACTGTATGGAGAACACATATTCAGCTAAATGAAATCTGAATAAAGAGGTTGGATGGGATTAAATTCATACATAGGCAGGTTATTGAGGGGTTACAGTGATCTCTCTTTTCATATAATCATAGAATGGTTTGGTTTGAAAAAGACCTTCGAGATCAATTTTTATTGGTTTCTGCACATTTCTCTGGGGTATCTACAGCAGACATGGTCAGCACAAGAGCTGATACAGCCAAACCATCCCACTGATTCAGCACAGTAGTTCCCACTGAACTTCATTCTGGGGATGTTGTTTTTGATTTTTTGGTTTGTTTACCCTGCAGCTTAAGAGGGCAACTCTTTTGCCTTAGAAAAAAATCAACCACTCTGGAGGCAAAGTGACCACCACTGGACATGGAGGACAGCCCTGTACAGAGACATGTGGAGTGGTGGGGGTAGATAAACTACTTTAGGAGACAAGAGTTTGATACATTTCCTGCAAGGGGTTGTGACTGTTGTTCTCCCCATCTTTTCGTGTCAATAAATAGCTTCTCGGGTTTGGTTTGTGAGGGTTGAACATCAACTCTGGATCACTGGAGTCTGGCCTTGCTGGTTCCATGCAGTCCTACACTGCCTCTCCCTGCTGGCCTCGGTTTTAACTTTTTAATTTCCTGTGGCTGTGAGCAACACTGGAAAGGCTCAGAGCAGCCATAGGCCTAAATCAGCCTTTTTTGTGCCTGAAACAAGCTCTTTGGGAGAGGTGGAGGTGAGAAGGAGCAGGGTCTGACTTTATGGTTCAGTACCAAGCCCTGTTCTGACACCAAATAAAACATTCATCAAGCTGTTTATTGGGGAAAAGAAGGAAATAACCTCAGTTATATATTCAAGGATTGACATGAACCGCCTAGTTGCCTTCTACATGGTCAGGAGGCAATGTACTTCTGTTTTGGGGTGAAATTCCTCCCCTGGGAAACCTTTCACAGATGACCAGTGTTCTGCAGCATGTGGGGGGTCACACTAGATCATGTGTTGGGTAGGGGTGCAGTGAGGGTGTCCAGCTCAGGCACTCACCACTCGGATGAATGCTTGTGGAAGACAGCCCAAAAGCGTTATTCACCAGAAACATTGGTTGGATTGGTTAAAAATCATAAATCTGTTAGAAATCCATAATCCTTGGATAAATGATGGGGACAACTGTGGCAGATAAAATACTGGGAGCACATTGAGCATTTCTACTCAACATCTTGAAGAAAAGTTTTAGCACAAGCTTAAAGCAAGAAATTAAATGTTTAGCTTGGGCCTTCTGTGATTATCTTTTCCCTTTAGATCTACTGGTGCAATGTCAGTCTGGGATGTGTGGAGATGTTCCCATGAGGATTCTTTGTGATAATTGTATGGCTTTGGAGGGGGGAATCTCAGCATTTACGCCTCCGGGAGTACGAAACTGTTGGTGCCAGTAACAGATAAGACCATGAGATAGGAAGAGAGCAAAGCCCAAACTTCCAAAGGGTTCTGGTGATCTGATGCAGTGCAAACAAATAACTTGGGAAGTACAACATAATTTAAAATTGAAGTTCTCGGGCCTGCCCTGCTACTCCTGTGCACATTTATTGCATATGTTACTTAGTGTAGATGCTACCTGCATTTTGAATGTTGACTCTGTTACCTAAATAGCAAGCAGACATGAATTTCCCTACTCCAGTTGTGTGAGAGTTTAAAAAATCCCTATAGGTGTATTTGTAAGAACTTCTAAATATGAGACAAATTAGTTTTACTTCTGTAACTGAGAAATTTCAGCGTCATCTGTGATTCTCCAGACAGCTTGGGACTCCTCTTTTAATGCCTCAGTTTCCCTAAATATAGATCAGGGAATTTGTTATTTCCCTACTTTGTCATGGTATCCTATGGGCTCCATGTTTACAAAGAACTTTGAACTTTGGTTGTTGCTGTTGTTGTTATTTAGCTTTTTTTACTACAAATCCAGTGTTTGGTCTCACATCATTGGATAGTGTCCTTTGAAACAGCACATTTCTAAACCACATGTTTAGAAAAAATGACCCAGTTTCCAGACTGCTGATCTGGTCAAATAACAATGTGGAGCTAAGGCCAAGTTGTGCTGCCTCAACAGATTTACTCAGGATTTGTGGTGGGGCAGGAAGAAAAGCAGAGATCTCTGCAATCCATAGAGGCAGCCCTTGGCCGCTCCCTCCCGGCAGCTCACTCGGGATGAGCAGCTGGATCTTGTGGGATGTCCCAACACTTAGAGAAAAGCAAACAACCCATGTTAACGTTGATACGCCGCAGCAACTTGCCAGTGATTAATGTTTGCCACGAGGCCAAATTCAGATGGAGATTACGCCAGGAGAGATCAGCTGAAGTCCCTCTATTAATAGTCCCGCGGTTTTGGACGCAGCATTTTCCTACCCATAAGTGTGGGTGTAATCAATGAAGGGTCACTGAAGTTCTGGCTGAGTGAAGTGAAGGAGTCTCCGTTGGTCTCCTGGTTCAAGAGAGGCTCAATGCAGGACCACAGCCACCAGATCCTCTCAGCAGGGCTGTGCCCAGCAGGTCTTGGTATCTTCTAAATATGGAGATAAAGCCAGGGCTTCAGTGAAGCATTCTATCTCCAAGCTTCTCCTGATGTCCACCTCCAACCTTCCAAACTGCAGTTGATGACTTTTTCCCCAGCATCTGCGTTAGGCTTTTGGTTTGTCCCTACCTCTGACTTTGGGCACACAAGGTGCAATAAGGGTTTAAAACCTTGTTGCACATCTATAGGGCTCCAGTCCTTAGTGACCTCTCCTTTCCCCTTCAGGTGTATTCACAGAATCACAGAACGGTTCAGGTTGGAAGAGACCTCAAAGATCATCTTGTTCCACAGCAAAGAATCTGTTCTTAATATCCCATCTAACCCTGCCCTCTGGCAGTGTGAAAATATTCCCATTTGTCCTGTCACTCCATGCCCTTGTCCAAAGTCCCTCTCCAGCTCTCTGAGAGCCCCTTTAGGCACTGGAAGGTGTGGTGATTATTCCTCCAGGCTGTGACTTTAGGGCAGTATTAAATATAAAATCAAAGTGTAAACACTAAGGCAGCTGCTCAACCCCCCCCAGCTTGTTTACTTTTTGATTTCCAAAGAAGTCCTTGGTAGCTGAAAATGATGCTGCTACATCCAAACACTCTGAGACAGCTTCTTCCAGGAAAACACAATTTTTATCCCTGCTCCAGGATGTGTGAAGCTGGTTGGCAAACGTGAGGAAATAGGAAGGACAGGCTGCAGCAGAAGGGATAAAAGACCCAAATAATCCAGACAGATCTCAGGAAACCTGGACGCAAAGGATCTTTGTCCATTTGTTACCAGTAGTGGTGTTCTTCTAAAAGAGCAGGATGCTCTGATCTTCTAATAATAACCAGGCCAGATGCTAAAGTCTCTTCTGCAAATACTGTAAAAGTGAGGAAAACAGCTGATTTCTGTTATGATGAACACACCAGGAGAATAAGCCAAAAAAATTATGAGAAATCTCCAGAGGTCTGTCTTTGCAACACCACTTGGCAGCTGGATCTTAAAGTCGGGACTGAAAATCCAGCCTGTGCTTCTGTCCCTTCGCTGATCGGTTGCCGTGTGTGGAGCAGCAATTCCTTCACTGTCCCGGGATTTGGAGCAGTGCTGGCAGGGATTTCACCCTCTGTTTTAAAGAGCTGAAAAATTCACAGCTTTTGGGGAGCTGTAGAAAATATCAATTCAACAAGGAATTTGTTTGACTTGCTCTTTGCCATAGAAAATGGTTCCATGCTGAGATGGGGCCAGTGGTTTAAAATGGCATTTTTGTTCCATCTTTTTTTGTACTTTCTCCTCTGCCCTGTTTTTGTTCTCAGTATTTTTTATTTGTCTGGAAGACATTAATTCAAAGTACAAGATAAAGATAGGATTGGGATTTCATAAGGCATTGTATTGGGCATTAAGGAAGACGCCTGTGCCTCTCCTCACGCTGCCCCTTCAATCCTCTTTTCCTTACATTCAGCACAGAAACTGTTTTTCCTTCTGGGCAGGGATCTTTGAAATCATAGTAAAATCACTCATGTTTGTAATGTGCTTATAGGTATTGGATAGAAAGTGTTAGAGAAAAGTAGAGTACATGGAAACATGGTATTTTGTATTTCTGCAACTGGGGAATGCCCAAGGAAAAGAAGACCGTGTATCATGGCCACACATTTTCCTCAGATGCTGAGTGGCAGTCCTCGAAAACAGTTCCTAGAAACAAGAAAAAAACCTATTGTGAAACGATGGGAAGAACACATTCAGTGTTTAGGATTGCTGCCTAATGACTGCAGATAAAGATGTTTATGAAGAACTTGTGCAATCCCTTTCCTTGCCAACGAGGGAAGGTTCGGTACATGCTGTTTTAAACCTCCTTGTCTCCGCCTGACCAAGAGGATCCCCCCAGTTGCTACTTTCATAAGTTTCCAACCAGGAACTCGTTTTGATTCTTCCATTTTACAGGGCACAGGGACATTTTTTTTTTTTTCTGTGCATTGCTCTTGTTTATAAAGTATATTTTTCTGGCAATGGTCATGTCAAGACTGGCATTTTATTGTGGGCATCTGCTCTGGAGCAGTTCATGAGCTCCTCCATGCCAGAAAATACCAACAGATAATGTGTTCATGTGCGGCAGAATCACCTGATTATCATGGATTTACAGAGCCAGGCGCGTGTGGCACAGAGGGACAGGCCTGGTGCCCACCCTGTGTCAGCAGCGCCCGTGGTGAAGGATGGAAAGAGGATCCTCCACTCATGGGTGAGGGCATGTTCTCTTGCTTAGAGACACCTGCCTGTATCAGGTCTCACCATCTGGAGAAAATTTAAAATAGAGAGAGATAATTTAGGTCATCTGCAGTGTGACAACCAAGAGACAGGAAAACACAAACCACCGGTACTTGAACTGACCTTGGTGGGCAGGAGATGACACCTCCCCAAGGCTGTCTGGGTGGGGTTATTGGAGATTTGTGTCCATCTCTGTGGGGCTGAGGGGTGAAACCCTGGTGAAGATTGATAAATTAATGCACACCATAAAAAAAAATCATCTCAGATGCAAATCACCATGCTCATATGCTGTCTTTACACTGAAAGTAGTAGTACCCTGAAGGCACCCTCTCTTCCAGCTCCCCAACAAGGTGTTGAACACGTAGGATCAATGTGCAGATCTTAGATTTGACTCTGTCAAAAAGCAAAGCTAAAATCTGATCCAGTTTGTGCTTTGAGGAAGTGTAGATTTGCTCAAGTCGCTGCCAGATTTAATGTCACTATTGGCCCTTTGGCATTTCAGTTACTGCCATGTTAAAGTATTTTAATTATAATCCCAAAACGATTATAATTAAAAAGGCATGAAGGGATCCATCCCTTCCCTAGCTGTATAACTGACCTCATCACTGGTACCTGTAGGGCTTCTCCCATTCCATTGCATCCTTTCAGCCCCACAGTCAGGTTGGGGACCAAAATCAGGCAAAATTGCAGCAGCCTGGCTGGTGCCCCTTGGTCCTGGAGACACGTGAAAAGGTGCACCCAATAGAGAGAAGGATAATACTGAATTTGCAAAGGTTTGGTGCTAAAGATGAGAATGGCCACAGACCTCAGGCCTTGCAAATGAAGAAGTGTCAAAGTCATTTCTTCAATGCTTCTTTGCCACAACAACTGCAAATAAGAAAACAAGCCTCAGAGATGGAAGATGTGAAGTTCAGAAACACACCCACATCCACGTGCGGTATGAGAAAGCGGGAAACCAAGTTTACAGCTGTCTCCCAGAATGAGAAGGAGTTCACTTCTGAGAATGTTTTCGTAAACTCACTCTCTTCTCAAGGGTCCAGAACCAATGGGTACTTAATAAAAGTTGTGTAATGCTTTAGATAGGCACTGGTGAAAATATGGGATATGAATGTGAGTATGAATATTATTTTGCCTCTGTATTTGCCACCTTGTTGAGTCAATATTATTCAATAGGAAATAGTATCAGAAATGGGTAAAAGTATGTATGGAACAAGGGAGTTGATCTTGCTATGAATCCTGCAGTTTCTGGTTTATTTAGTTGCTTTTTTATAGCTTAAAATGCAGTTACTGTTTTTCTTCCAAGGGTTTTTGGCTGCTTTACAGCTGTTGTTAAGACATCAGTATTTCTTCGTAAAATATGTACTCATTCGTTAATATCTATGATGAGGAAAATTTCAAAGAATTGAAAGACTATGATGCCATTTTTCCAGAGAAGGCCAGTACTTTGTCAGTAAACACATTTCTCCTTAGCAGGTCAATACCACTCCAAACTAAAAGGAAAAGGAGGGTTGCAGTTTGAGAATTTCTTTTTTCTGCTACAGCTGCTGTAGATCTGCATTCTACTTTGCCCTCTTTAGGTTCACAGTAAAGGTTTAAAAAACATTATTAGCAGGATATACAAAGGAATGATTTGCTTCAGGTAATAAATGGTAGAATTGAATCCTGCTGGTTTTCCTTTTGTAGCCATAAAAGCCATCTGGATGTTTGAGGCAAAGGTAGCAGTGGGAAGCAGAGCCTGGAATGCCATGGCTTGTGACTTCTCACCTGATGACTCCTCATAGCTCCCAGTGAGTTAAGGGCTAGGGACAATAGCTAAGTCGTTCCTAAAGCAGGAACTTAATGCCTAAATTGTCATTAAAAGACTTCACAGACTATACAAGAAGTGTTAAACAGACTGTTATTTCAGAAACTGAAGCTGGATGTTGGAAGAGATATCCCCCACCATGCAGATGACCAAGAGAAATAGTTTGGTTAAAGATGTCCTCAAAGCTGATCTCCCTAAGTCAGGAGCTAACTCCCTGAGATTTAAAATTAGGGCCAGTAGTTTATCAAGGGGTTTTATTTCTCCAATATATGTATTTATGCACTATTGTTGTATTACATGATACTCAAGTATTTAAAAGGGGAACATAAAATTCCAGCTTCCTTGCTGGGAGAAGCACACTAAAATGCATCTTTAGGCTTTGGGGATCTTTGCTTTCTTTGCATGTGATCAGATCAGCATCTTGTACCTGGGAGTGTTTATGGAGCTGTATGTGAGTCAGGGCAAATTGGCCCTCCCAAGGAAACCAGAAGATGAGAGAATGCCAGTAAAAAGGTGGGATTTGCCTCTGGTTTGGCATGGGAAAGCCCATTCTCTGCGCAGAAAGGATTTCTGTTTCCTAGGAAAGCCAAGAATTTTGGCCTCTGGATTTGAAGGTCATCTGGATAATTAAGTAGTGGCAATGCTGACAGTTGTTAATTTCTTTAGTCTTTGTTTCTCAGTGTTGCGGGATGCCCCTGTGTGCAGACCCCCAGCTAGAGCATCCTCCCTGGTCCCAAAATTGTGTGTGTGATTGGACTGGAGGTCTTCATATAGTTTTGAAGACTTCAGAAGATGGGGGAAGACTTCTCCTTTAGTCAGTGCTTTGGTCATTCAAGTTGGAACATATTCCACTGCCCCTCTGTAATTCCAGTGCTAGTGCCGGAGATCAATCCACTGGATATAAGAGAGACAAAGCAATATCTTTGCTAGACCATCCAACACAGCTGGAAAAAATCACAAGTTCTTGGCCAAGTAATTCTTAAGACTATAAATAAATAATTTTAAAAACCCGCAACTTGGAGAAACTGGGAAAAATTGCTCTAAGTTTCCTGTAATCTTCTAAATTATCTGAGACAGATAGTCAAGCAGAGAGAGACTTTGCAGTGGGAGAGACAAGGGAAAAGATTAGGTGCCATAAAAGCAGTATTTCTGTTGTATCCATAATGATTGCTATCTGGTACAGTTAATAATTTCAGTTCTCAAATTCATCTTGCATTGGTCTTCTTCTTACAAAGACGTAACTGGTGCATTGATCATTATTGACAAGTGGTTTGGTTTTGTTTATTTTTTTCCTGGAGTGAAAGAAATGGTGCATGGGCTGTTGCTCAAGGCAGAAAAGCATCCAGGGAAAAAGAGGTGTCCCAGGCTTTGAAACATATTAATGGCTGTGATGTGTTGTTTTACAGATGATGTGAAGACAGCACCTCTCAGTTGCACCTGAATAAAGTTTAGCCACTCTCTGGGTTGGGCTGAGCCATGAGAAAGCTGGGAGATGTTGCTTTTCATATTTAATAGAAAGGAAACAACCCCTGTTTTCTTGACACTTTGACCCCCTGTTTTCTTATCAGCCATCACCGTGGTGTTGCAAATATGCTGAAAAGCGCAGAGGAAAAGGGCTGAACCACATGAATCTAGTTTCATTATTTGCATTTAATTTTTTCTGACTTTTTCTGGGCTGTCACATCCTGATTGCAGAGGGCCCAGGTGGCCAAGAAGGCCAATGGCCCCTGGCTTGTACCAGCAATAGTGCGGCAGCAGGACCAGGGCTGGGACTGTCCTTCCTCACAGGGCACTGGTGAGGCCATACCTCGAATCCTGTGTTCAGTTTTGTGCCCCTCATGTGAGAAAGACATTGAGGGCCTGGACAGTGTCCAGAGAAGGGCAATGGAGCTGGGGAAGGGTCTGGAGCACAAGTCCAGGGAGTTGGGGAGGTTTAGCCTGGAGAAAAGGAGCCTCAGGATGGACCTTTTTGCTCTTTGTAAGTCCCTGAAAGGAGGTTGTAGCCAAGTGGGGCTTGCTCTTTTCTCCCTAATTTCAAGGGCCAGGATGAGAGGAAATGGCCTCAAGTTGTGCCAGGGGAGGATTAAATTGAATATTGGGGAAAATTTCTTCACTGAAAAGATAGTCAAGCATTGCAACAGACTACTCCTGGAGGTGGTAGGGTCACCATCCCTGGAGATATTTAAAAGACTTGTAGATGTAGTGCTGAAGGACATGGTGTAGTGGTGAGTTAGCAGAACTGAGTTAATGATTGGACTCAATGTACTTGGAGGCCTCTTCCAGCCTTAATGATTGCATGGCTCTATGATCCTGTAACTGCTTTGTTTGACTCATGTAGGAGCAACTCCTATGAGCAGCCACTGCCACTTGGAGCTGTTCCATGAATAAGGGAGCTCTGTGAACATGAAGCCCAGGGTAGACAAAGTGAGTAATTTTGAAAGTGTCTTTCTTTCAGTTTAAGTATTTATCTTGGACTTTTGGGAGCATTTAACTTTAATTTGCAGCTCCCTTTGGTATGAGGCAGAACTACTGGGATTGTGCTGTGAGTGGACACAAGGGCAATGTTTGTCTGTAGCTTTTCAGTCACATGGTCAGTCAGTGAAGCTCAGTAATTTCAGAACTCCCGAAGGACTGAACACATTTCATGAAGACGTCTCCCCAGTTAGCAGAGATGTTTCTGTCCAAGCATTGATTTGGATGGCACCTTTATTGCACAGCAAAGAGAACAACCAAGACATACTGTGCTGCAGTCCCTTCTTAATACTTCTAGAAATGTTCTTGTGTAGAAAACTAAGAGCTTGTGAAGAGTCTGTGGTCTCACAAACACTGAAATACTGCAACTCAAGTGGTGACTGTTGGCAAATGTGACATAAAATGCATTTGCTGAAAACCCAGTGAAAGGGGTTTCAAGCTGAAGTCTTTGGCCTCACCTTTGGGGCTCGGCCTTCATGGCCTCTTGGTGATGTGGTGTCAGTCATTGACCTGCATTGACACAATCAAGTGCCTGAGCCCTCTGAGTCTGCAGAGCAAAGGATGAAATGTTTATCAGATTTGACCTAGATTTGGCCCTGATTTTTAAAGGCAGGCTTGTTGCTCTGTGAATAAACTCAGGATGTTGAACATAAACATCTAAAAAATAGGAGAAGATGACTCTTCTCACTCAAGCCCTAGAAACCAGAAAAGGAGAAAATTGAGATTTTAAAAGAGAAGTCTCAGCAGTGTGGAAGCAAGATAGGAAGATGCTCCATTTAAACCATTTGAGTTCCCACTTTCCATGTCCTTGGGAATGTGATACTCCTGGACCAGTGACAGCCACATTGTGCATCCATGCACACCCTGTTTTACTCCTGGGGTTACGCCTCAGATCTTCTGCAGGCCAGAGCTAAAACTGGAATCATACATGACCCTGAGCCCTCAGTAAGAGGCAGCCACTGTAGAAACCAGAGACTTCAGCCTCTTCCAGGAACCCTGAGTGGGGGGTGTTTTCAGAGAAAAGTTTGAGCTCTCTTTTTCCGTCAACGAAAAACAACTGACAGCAACATATGTTTGTCTATTTTCTGAAGGGTTTTGCTGTAGCCCAGACTTCTAGACAGGAAAATGACATAGAGTGAGAGCAGATCTTTCCTCCTGGCTCTGCTACTGGTTTGCAGAAGGCTTTTGCCTTATCAGGATTGTCTGTCTGGATGTTTGCACACTTTGGGCTTATTTTGACCTGTCCTTTGCAATTTTGACATCTACCTGGACTCCCACCCTGGTGTGCAGACCCCCTAACTCATAGAGCTCATTTGCCTTAGCAAAGCTGAGCTTGTATAAATCTGATTTTTCCCTTCCATCTCAGCAAGTGGGAGTGTTCACACCTGATGCTGGGTGGCAGAAAGGAGAATGAGAGTTATGAAGCCTGTAAGAAAATAAAGTGGAAAGAAAGCAGATGTACCAACAGTGATGTGCCCTTGGAAAGAGGCAGGAGTCCATTTCCATCTTGGTTTTTCCAGGTGTGAATCTTTCCAGGACCTGACTAATTAATGCCTACACATATCAGCCATCCCACCCAAAACCCACCCCAAGGTGGGCATGAGCTCTTTGAGAAGAGCAGCTGCAAGTGGACCAGTGCTGGAGCCCAAAGAAGTAGGATAGGGGTTATCTCACCTAAACCAGACTTCCACATCTG
Source organism: Ifrita kowaldi (assembly GCA_013398055.1). NCBI lineage: Eukaryota > Metazoa > Chordata > Aves > Passeriformes > Cinclosomatidae > Ifrita > Ifrita kowaldi. The sequence continues at coordinate 635,821 of VZRS01002382.1, forward strand.
GGATAGTTACCCTATGTTTATTCCCTTTAGAGTCAATAGAGGGAAAGCAGTGCTTTGATCTGAATCAGTTGAGTTGCCTACTTTAGGAAGACATACTCTATAAACAGATTTCTCCTTCCTGCCTGAAAAGGAAGCTCAGAAGCCTCTGCCCTGGGATCTAGATCATGAAGAGGTGCAAAAACCTGTGTCCCTGGGGCCAGTTTGCCAGCAGATTGCACACACCTCATGGCTGGAAAACAATTTTGTGAGTAGAAGTCTGAATTTTTCTGTTCTTTAAATTGATGGTTGTGCACAAAATCAGTGACAGCACTATATTTTTGAACAGAAAAGTGATTTTTTTTTTGCAAAAAATTGTCAGCTCCATGCACTGGCACGGGAGTTAGTATCACTATTAATAGTGAAAGCCTTTGAATTGGTCTCAGTGACTAACAGAAGTGAGCAACACCTGAGACCTGACCCATTAGCTGCTGGGCTTTGAGTTGGTTCTTCTGGTTTTTCTCTTAGTGCCAAACAGAAAAAAGCTCCAAGAATCAAATGAGAAAGAAGGAGAAGGCCATTTCTCCTGTGTTGGGGATGTGTGGCAATCTTGTTTCTCTAGTACATAAATCAGATGCAAATTCACAACATCACTGCACACATGGTGACTGAGCTGAGGAGACAATTCAACCTTGAAAAAGCTTCAAGGCTCCTTCAGGCAAGGAGCCATAGACTTGGATACTTTCCCAAAGTGTAGCTAAACATTTTGCCTTTGCAAAAAAAAAAAAAAAAGTTGGCAACCACCCAATAAGCTTTTCTGAAAAGGTATCCGGACCTTCCTGCCCCCATGGGGCTAAAATCACTCCAGGATTTTAACTCTTACTCATTTTGGTGGAGTTGGAGGGGATCCAATGGCAGGTGGCAGCAGGGTATGAAGTGAGACAAAAACAATCTGAGGATGAGCCTTCTGCATTTCAGCCACACCACCTCCAGAGTGAGGGAACCTAAAAAATAACCAGAAAAAGAGTCAAGTGCTGGCAGTAGTAACAGCCATGGCTGGAGTGCACGTGGCACACACCCAAGGGCTCTGGTCAGGCTGCGTGTTTCCATCAGCAGTGGGAGGAAGGGCATCAACCAGCTGTGCAAAGAGTGCCACTGGACCAGGGGTAATGACTACCTAGAGGCTCTGCTGTCCCCAGCTGTGTTGTGAGCTCAGATCCTTGATGCCAAGCAGATGTCTGTATGGGCTGGCTGTGCCACACACCCAGGTCCCCACCACCCAGGGCAGTGCATGTGCCTTCCAGGAAAAGCTTTTCCTCCATCTGTGCTCAGAAATGAGCTGAGACAGTACTGGTGGAGATGCTGGAAGGGATGACTCTCTGATTTTGGGGAACCAGCAAACCCTCACTACTGGTTCTGCCTCCAGTCTGACCTTGCATTTTCTCCAACCTCCAAATGCTGCAGACACTGATTCCCGCAGTCCCCACCAAAAATTGTCTTATTTTACTTGCAGATTCTTTGCTTGTTTGTTTATTGGAGTTTTTTGGTAGTGTTATCCTGATTTGTCCCTGGGCTAAGAACCCAGCAGTGGATACGTAGGCTCTGGCTTTCCTCTCCCATTTCCTCTCTCACTGCACACCAAGCATTTGTTCCCTCTGTGGAAGCAGGTTGCTGCCTGAGGAGCAGATTGCTCCAACCCCCTCTCTGTGAGCTGCAGGGGCTTCACCAGCCATCCCTTTGCAAATAAAACCATCATCAAAATGACCCATACAGAGTCTGGCTCCTACTGTGATCACAGAAATCAGGTGGCAGTTTGGAGAATGGCATCCCCAAGATGTCCATGGTAGGTTTGATCACTGTGGTTGCATGAACCAAACAGTGCCTGGGTTCACACTCTTGTTCTGAAGCCACTTGGCTTTTATTCCATTAGTTCACAACACTAAGCACTCTGAGCCCCTAGAAGGGAACAGTCACATCCAAAATGCCTATTCAGAGCATTCTCGGCTTTGCTAACATAGGATCTGTGCCTGAAATTGACTTGGGAGAGTGCTACTTGACTGTGCCCATGCTAAAAATTTTGCAGCATGGATATGTTCTTATGCCCATTCCTGCATGCCAGGACTGTTTAATTTACTATATATAGTAATAGCATATGTGTACTGGAACATATTCTCTCTCCAGCCTGGTTCAGCATAGAGGTTTCATGTAGCATACACTGTAAAAAGTTTCTTTTTCGGATTTTCATCTTGACATGAAAGTGCATTACAACATTTGCCATCAATAAAACACAATTCCTTCCATGTGAAAAGCATTATAGCCTCAGTATGGTTATTGAGTGATGATACCTGGATGACGGAAATACAAGAATAGGAAAGTGTACATAGAGAAACTTCAGAAATGATGCCAAGGTTTTCTAAAAGAACAATGTCTGATAGCAATGCAGATGAGTTTGGAGAATTTAGTTAATTTGTACCAAAAAAAAAAAAAAAAATAGAAGAGAAACAGGCTGAGCTGAAAGAGAAATAAAAGAAAGGAAGAGAGAAGCTTCACAGATGAGTAATTGGTCAGGTTGGCCAGGCAGGGAAGATGCTTGTGAAGAACAGATTGTTTTCCTCTTGCTCTGTGGTTCAGTCTTGGGCCAAGCCAGTCATGACCAGGCATCAGGATTCTCAGGAGCTTCCTCTCCTCTCAGCCTGTCACTCATGCCCAGCACATAATCCAGTTCTGGGATATCAGGGACTGAAGGTACCATTAAGAGTATTCTTGACTTTGAATCCTAGAGACAGACCCTCAAGGTCAGGCTTAAGGACACCAGGGACCCTAAGTGGGAGATTGCCCTCTCTTCTGCAGTTTACACCTAAACTGAGCAGCTGACTCCAAACTTGCTGAAACAGTGGGAAAATGACTTTGTAAAGAGCCTTGGATCAAGCCCTTCTTTTGAAAATGTGCTGAGCCAGGATCCTTCTACTGGCTCTAAATTTGGAGTTTATGAAAAATTTCCCATTAGCACCAAAATAAATGCTAGCTGTGTTTTGATTTTAGCAGAAGTTTAAGGAAAAAAAAAAATCATGCTAATTAACTTGTTAACTGATGCCATTAAATACACATCTCCAAGTCTTCCTGAAAGCAACGCAAATCCCCAGCACTGGGTTCCCAAGATGCAAGGCCAGTCACTCAGCTTTGGAATGCATAAACATTTAGTGGAAGAAATTGCAACTTCGGAGAAAGTCCAAACAGAGCAGCCTGTTTGTTTGTGTGGCTGCTTTCTCGCAGGAGAACAACCGGGAAAGGCTGGAGTGTCCTCCACGGGTCGTGCCTGTGATCCAAAAGGGCCAGCACAAAGACTTTCTTATTTATAGCAGAGAGACCGAAAGCAAAAGCGCTTGAGTGATGAAAAGGCACAGTCTGCCATTGTCAAGGCTTCTGAAGAGAACACAAACCATGGTTTATCAAAGAGCAGGACGAAAAAGGATTTTGCTGGGCGGAAAATAAATTACGATTTTCCATTGAGCCCACCATCCCACATTGTATTTTTTTTCTGGATTGGTCACACTTCATCAGGGCAGTGATTATAGACAGTGGGGAGGTAGGAGGAGAAACACGTGTCTACGTGTGTGTGGAGGAAGTGCTCGGCAAAAACCACTCTCTTATTATTTCCATTTAGCAGGAAATGCCAATACTACTTGTCAGAGTCAAACTGTTGTATGATATCACCAAAAGGGTAGAGTTTGATTTAAGGAATAAGATAAACTGTTGTTTGTGATAACAGCTGCTTCTAATATTTATTTTTAAAAAAATAAATTATAGACAATAAATAAATAGGCTATTTCATCTACTTATACCAGGTCTTGTTTGACATCTTGCCATAGCATCAAATGACTTCATCTCTCTGCTGTGTTATATTTATACCATTAGGCATTAGGAAATCAGTTACCCAAATACATTACAAAGAAAAGAACAGATGTAATATGACATAAAATTCTTCTATTTTGCCTTCTGAAAGAGGCATTTCTGATAGAAATTCTTTTGTTTCAGTAAAGTGTCCTTTTTTTCCTCAAAGTCTTGTCCGAGGAATTATAAAAAGTAAAAGTCTATTTGAACCACAGTTTCTGAGAGGAAGACATTTTCATGGGATTTTTTTCCAGTTCTAGATCTGCTTCTGCCTTAGGGCTTCCTAGTATTATGACAAAACTGCTGACCAACGCCACCCCATCCCAGAAATAAACTGGAAATTCTTTCAAATCAAACATTTATACCAGAGTGTCTAGCGCAGGACATGTGAAAGGACTCAATGCATTTGCATTCAACAAGCAGACCAATTTCACAGAAAATTAAGACAAAACAGAATTTCAGCTCTCAACCTCATTTACACTTCCTGAAATGTTGAAAATAGGAGCAAATAAGGTTAAAATTTGTCTTGTTCCTGCCCAAGCCACCTGGGGTTTGTGACAATGATGTGGATGGGGCAGGTGTGAAGGATCTGGCGTTCTCTGGGTCAGGGCTGTGAACTGGCTCTGTGCTGAGGCTCCCAAAATCAGATGGGCAGAGTTAAAGCTCCTTACCACTGCCTCGGGCCGCAGTAGTACAGACTTTTGCCACTCCCTCAAAGCAGACCTCAATTCTTTTGGTTTTATATCTGCCTCACCATGACCAAGTGGAGCAAACCTGTGCACAAATCTCAGATCCTCTACAGAAAATCACTCTTGTTTTCCTTAGATCCTTAGGGAAGGAGGTGGGGAGAAGGGGAAAAGAGGTAGTCCATCTGGGAGAGAAGGCCGAGATTACAAGAAATAATTGATGCCATATGAGCACGAAGTTGCACTTTCTTGCAAATGTCCATAGCACAGAGCAGCGATGGGCAATGAAAAGATAACAATGAAGATGTTATCCAAAGAAAAGGAATTTCAATAGTGAAAGCCAGTCTGAAAGGGGACATTTATACGAATAAATTAAACAATTCAATGGACACACAGATTATTGTTATTAGCATGGACTTGCCCCAACAGAATTGTTAGGAGAGGCCTGGGCAAGCTTTTGGCCAGGGCTCTCCCACAAAATGCTTGGCACAGCTCAGGAGCCAGGACAGGCCAGGGACTGTTCCCATTGGGCAGTTTGGATATGATCACTGTGATTTGGAGGCTAAACTGAATATGGTGGACATGGTCACACCATGCCTGTTGGCCTTCTGTCCAAAGAATGGGCCCTGGCCCCTTTTTTTTTTTCTGTGGCCAAGTGTATTCATTTGGTTATTCTTCCAAAGCATTTAGCTGCACCCTATCCTCAGCATGCCTGCGTGCTTCCCAATCTGTGATGTATTTATCTTTGCAGCCCATCTCGTAGGGAGGAGAGAGGCGTTAACGTTATTGAAGGGAGAGGAACGGAGGTGGATTAAAGTGTCTGCACACCAACACACAGCAGCATGGTTGGACCAAACTGGCTCCAGAAACGTTAATGAGGTTGAACATTGTGAAGATGAGGCATCGACCTCAAAAATGTAGTGTTTGCAGGTTTCTTGAACCGGGTCGTAGCTTCCCAGAGTGACAGCAGTGGTGTCACATCTTCACTGTGGCTCTGACCCGTGTAAAGCAGTGTGGATGCACCACCCATGCTACAACCACACCAATGCTCATCTGGGAGTGTGGGCACACAAAAAAGTTGCTGCAGGCTAAACAAGGGTGTGGTCTTTCTCCTCCACATCTGTACCTGTGTGTGCTTGCTGCCCCCAGCTACTGATGGTGTTTTGGGGACCATGTCCCCATGCCCTCTGCTGCAAGGAGCCCCCTGCTCCCAGGGTGTTGGGAGGCCAAGGAATACACTTGGGATGGCAAAGATGATGCAGTTGGAGCTCCCCCCACAGCCCACCCTGTGGGGGGTTGTTTACACAAAGAGACTTGCCCCTGGATTACCCCAGGAGGCTGCAGCAGAGGCAAGGATGGAGCTGGTCTCTAACCTTAACCACCAAGCTGCCCTTTAACGCTCATCACTTATTAACGAGTGCATTTCTTAAACGCCAGCAATGTGTTCATAGCTATTAAAAATATAAAGGAGCCATAAGCTTTTCCCTGCCCTGTGTTCCACCCGTGTCAGATAGCCACTGAAATGAAAAGGTGTTTATTTGCCTGGAAGCATGGAGTCTTATGTCAGCTTCCAGTATAGGAAGTAATTTTGCTGGGGGTCTGATCCTGCCGCAGGGGAAAGGACTGGTGCTCTTGTTTCTGTTTTGCTCTGAGCATGGTGGCTGCGCTCTTGACATACCTGGAAAATTATCCTGCTTTGCAGCCAGCACCGGTTCCTGGCCACCCCTGCTACACGCCAGGCTAAATGGGGAAACTAAATTTTTTTTTTCCCTGGTGTACAGCTGGCCTCCCCACCTTGCCACTCATGAATGCCTTGCTGAGTTAGCTGTGATTTGGAAAATTAATTGACTCGGAGCCTACTGCTGAAGCAGCCTCAAATGCAGAACACCCAAGACGCAGCGGTAGCAAGGTCAGAGGAGGTGGGAAATTTTGCGAGACAGGTAGTGAGCAATAAGCAGAGCAGAATACGGGCACTGGCAGGGAAGTGTAAAAGGAAACCATTCAGATTAGACACAGCCATGGGAGACAAAGCAATGGGACCTTGGGAGGCTTTGGTATTTATTGGGGGAACTGCAATGCCTGTGGCAGGGAATGCCCCTGGCTCTCTGTGGGAGGTGGGGGGTCTCCAGAGACCCCTTGCCTCGAGCCAGAATATGAAAAAAGCACCCTAAGGACCTTCTCCTGTGACTGCAGAGAGCAGCTTCTTTGCTCTGTAAAGAAATCTTAAATAATGTAGTTTATCTCAGACGTGCCATCTGCTTGGGAGTCAGTCCCTTGAGAAAAAATGGAACAAGGGCTGGGAACAGCTCCATCATGGCTTTCCTCTTATGGCTTCAATGCTTTTGCCCTCATTTTATGAATCTTTGCAGAAAAAAAGAGCTCTCAGAGTACCCCTATAGCCAGAGTATGCCAAAACTTCATCCTACCCTGATATATCAATGTTCATCTCTTCAAAAGTATCTGGGGACTGACATCCCATGGCAATTCCTTAGTTACTGAAATGCCTCTTAGGAGCTGCTCTTCAGGGCCCATGTCTGTGTAACCCTGGTTGTGCAGAGGGATGGTTCAGACACGCAATCCAGTGCTGGCAGCATAACCCTTCCCATTCACGGCTGGCTGGCGGACGGGAATGATCCCTGAGTGTGCTTCCATCCGCCCTGGCTTGTATGGCAAGGAGACGCAGCCTCAACCCTCAGTGAATTAATTGACTAAATTAATTCATATTAATTCAGGTTAACATGCTAAATCCCATTAATTCCCCTCCAAGGTGGCCCAGGGGCACATGCACAGACAGTTACAGAGGCTCAGCTGACAGAGAGGTGATTTGTTAAGCCACCGTCACTCGCCTACACGTTTCAACCTTTCCTGCCCACACCATGGGCAGGATGCTGACATTTCCCAGAGGAAAGGCATTTCTGGGGGTTGAGCAGCTGATATTTGTGAATGCCAGTGCTCATCTTTAGCCGTGCCACAGTACTAAGGGGAACAGAGAAGCACCATGTGCAAAAGCTGGTGTCTTATCCTCAGTTTATTTGGGACCAGGAGCCAGAGTCGCAGTCTCAGGAACTGCAAAATAGGATGATGTAGGCTAATGTTGAGACTGGGGACAGGATACTTGCCCAGTGGGGAAAAAAGAACCCCAAACAAGTCTGAGTTAGTGACAGTTTTGTGTGGCTTTGTCACCAAGAAAGAGTCAACCAGCTTGTCCTTAAAACACCTTGCCATGGGGAAAGACACAACTCTCCCTCCAGGGCAGGAATACCAAACCCACCTGCTTTGGATAATCCTGGGAACATGCAGCAAAGATAGGAGCAGCCTTCTGCTCTCCCCATGTCAGAAGGTGGTCTGGGATGGGAGCAGTGAGGAAAAGCAACATTTCCACTCATCATGACTTTGCCTGCCCCAAGTCTTCTCCGTGTTCCTCAGATGTGAGGGAAACTGAGGCACGGGTTGCATGTCGGTGCCTCAGTTGGTAATTTCTGCTGATGTTCACCTTGCCCTGCCTGGAGCTTTGTGGCATGTTTTAAAGCTAAATTGTGTAAATGAGTCTGGTCGTTATTATCATGCAAAAAGGAGACGGTTTGTACGCAGCTCCCAGCTCACTGAACCGCAGCAGCGCGAGGCCGTGGAGCAGGGCTGTGACAATGCTGGCAGTCCAGCCCCGCTGCTCGGCTCCCCACCTCGTTCCTATTCATTGCTTCTTTAGGATAATGAAGAGCAGACTGAGGGATTGGGGTTGTTTGCTTCGAGAGGCTGTTATAAAAACCCTACTGCAACCTAATTCCGGCCTGGGCAGTGAAGAGCAAGTTTCCTGAGCGTCTTCGCCTTGCAAACATCCCCAAATCCACAGTGTTATACAGGTTCCTATTTTATTTCTAATTTTTTAAGTGATTCATATCAAGGCAATAAGCATTATACACATTTTTCCTAGCTGTTGTGCCTGTCATGTCTGCAGCAGATCTCAGCCTGGTGAATCTGAAGGGGCAGGCTGGGACAAATACCTGCTCAAATGCTCAGGAGCATCATCCTCTTCCCTTTCCCAATTGATTTCCTCATAAAAAGCCTGTGCCAAAGCCTTTATGAAATTCAAGTCCGGCTTCACATTTCATTCAAAAACCTTTAAGAAAAGCCATTTTTCATACTTAAGACTTTTTCAAATCTCCTCTAACCAACTACACTCTGCATTGTATCTTTTGAATCTGGCCATTGTCCAACGACAATCCTTAAAATCCCTTTACAGTTTTAAATGAAAATACAAGCCCTCATTTACCACTGGATCCAGCCTGAAAATAAAAGCTTAATGCCTTGACAGGCCTGGATATTTTTTTGGGTCCTAAGTCTGATTTATGGTGGTAGCCAGCAAACCAGGCTGGTGAAATATTTGCTGCTGCTCGCAGGGATCTGGAAAAATGAAGTGTGAAGTTCTGAAGAGAGCAGGCAACAGTTCTCCAGTCACTAAACACTTCCAACGAGTTGGCAGCGGAACAGAGCTGTGGTCTGAAAGATGAACCTCAAAGGAATAGGGGAGGGGAGCAATACTGTGTGCAGTGTCAAAATACTGCTGCAGCCTAAAGCTTTCCATACATTCCTGACATTGAGAGGGAAAGAGAAACATTTTCTTCATTATTTATTTATTCTTTCTCTCTTTTTATTTTTTTTTTATCCCCCTGCAGGGGTTTCACCCGAAATCTTGAAAAAAATTAAAAGCAACAACAGGAGCATAGGAAGCTGCTTAAACCCACCATAAAAATGTGCTGGTTAAAAAAAATACACATGATCTGGTTAGGGGAAAGCATTGCTGGTGCTTGTTCATTGCAGAGAGATCTCAATGAACAAGGCTGTGGTGAAGCATCTCCTGCCTTTCGAAGTGCCAAAGCTCTGCGATCTGTGGGCGTGGGAGCTGCGATTTTCATTCCCATGAAAAGGGAATTTCCTAGAGGTAAAAGTGAGGTGGGGATTTTTCAGAGTGTTCTTGGAATGAATCACCCCTGCATACGTTTGCCAGGTAAAACATGTGGCTGCTTCGCTTTATTTTCTTCAAAGGAAGTTAATATTCATCCCTATCGTGTAGATCATACAGAGACAGAGATAGGCTGATTAATGAGGCGTATTTCAGTGCTTGGGTTTTCAGTGATCTGCACTCGTTCCTGTGGATTAACTTGGTTTCCCAGTGTTCATGGTGAATAAAAGGGCCAGCATTAGGAGGGTAAATTGAGGATAAGCCATCCCTGAAAATCTTGCTATGCCCACTTGCATCTCAGAGGTGTTGCTCTTCTCCTCATTCATCTCAATCCTGTTCCAACAGCTGGACACACTGTGAAATTAAAGATTTCCTCTCTTTCCCCTTGCTCAGCAGAGCCAGCACAGGTTTTATTGCCCCCAGGCCCAGGAGAAGTAAGATTGACTTCACCCATCAACTGTGCTAACACATGTCCAAAGAACCCTCTTGGCTCTGACATTTACATGAAAATGACAGCAGGCAAAATTGGGGAAAATTCATTCTTCTTGTTCATGGAAATGAGGATGGGATGATTTGTTTGATTTTTTTCATTAAAGAAAGAAAAAAGGCACATTAACTAATTTGCTTTAAAGCTGTCTGAAGTCAGAAGCTGAGATGATACAACAAAGTGCTGCTTGTTTCCAAGCACAAGCTTTTGGTTTGGGGAAGAACAACTGCATGTTCTGGTCATCTTTATAGCTGGGGAATGTTCTGCCTCTGCAGCAGCACGGTTTGGGCTGGGGAGCACCCAGGCACCAGCCTGCAGCCTCAGCAGACAATGCATATTATTATTATTATTTACTTTTTTCTTGGTGTTATGAAACGGTTCCCTTTAACAGTAGAAGCATTTACAGGACATGCTCGCAGACAAGCTCGCCCGTAGCACAGCCGCACAAACCCACACAGTCTGTCACACACAGGCACTCTGTGCCACCCACGCTCCTGCAGAGCCTCTACGCAAGCAGGGCCTGACATCGGCCGGGCTCACACAAACCGAAACCCACGGTCGCCGCCGGCCGCCCACGCAGACGTAGCCAAAACAGGTTCCTTTGGTCTCACACGTTCTCCCTCCGCCACCACGATCTGAGAACATCCCGGCATCAAAGGGGAGACAAACACAACCTGAGCTGCTCAGGGCTTTGCAGGGTTGGTCTCCTCCAGGAGCTGCTGGTGAGGCCAGCCCTTACACCTCTGTTTGGGGATTGATTGTTTTTGTTTCACAAAAACTCAGCAAAATGCTGAATAAATCCCACTCCATCAACTCATCCTGGTTTTGCAGGATTGTTAAAATGCTGGTGGTCACCCTTTGCTCTTTTAGCAGCTGGATAAAGAGGCTGTTTTTAAAGCCAGCCTTATATACATCAGTCATAGCAATAAAAATTGCCCCTGTTTGTCTGGGGGGAGAGTCCAATAAACTTTGTGCAGAGGATGCTTGTTGCAGATTCTGCAGGGCATGGGTGCAGGCGAGGGACGTGGTGCAGCAATGCTGTCCTGTTTGGTGGCCACACTGCTCTTTCCTCAGGATAGTCTAATCCTTTTCCAACCACTTCACTCAGAAAACATTGCTGGTGCTGATGAGCGGCAGAGCGCTGCGGTGCAAGCTGCTGTGGTGTCTCTGAGGCAGCACACCCAGATGTGGCATGGAGTCATTAAATCCCTCTGGATGCATCCCTACTGCCATTCCTCTGAGGAGGCACATCAGGGCATGGCATTGCCAAAGCCCCAGGAGCACCTCTGGGCTGCAGGGTGCCCCCATCCCACCAGCATTGCCTGCCTGAGGGGTTCCTCGGGAGACCTGCTTGCTAACAGATATCCAACCCCAACACTCACAGACACAATGGGTTTCTCTTTCAGTTTTGCTTTTCTCTCCTCTCCCCCCTTCCCAGGGCTTTGGGGCCCCTTTCACCCCCCATTTACAGCTCCTGGCCTGTGGGGTTGTGGTTGCTGGCTCTGGGAGGGCTCCAGCAGATGGTTCAGCTCACGGTTAGCGAGCTTCCCACAGCAGGAACAGGAACCCACTTCCCTTGGGCTGCCCTCAGAACCCAGTATTAGTGGAAGTGGGGAACTAACCCAAGTGGCATCAAAGGGAGACAGGTGCTTTCTGTACTAGACAACCTCAGCAGGCACCTAAACACCTCCAAAAGTGGAATTCTGGGTTTAAGCAAAGTCCCAATTACAGCTGCAAACACCCAGGAGGCTGTGCAGTGCCTTGCTGTGTGGGGAATGGGGGCACATCCGTCCCTGAACCGAAAAGGATTCAGCTCTGAACCATCCACTTCCCACACCCTCACATTCCTGCAAAGCATTTCTGCAATGGTTCATAGGCTCCAAATGCATGGCAGGAACAGTCCTCTGAAGTTCATGCCCCAAATGTCAAAAAACACGCACAAAACTTATCACGTGTGCTTTAATTGTCCCTCTCCACTGGCACTTTCAAAGATGCCTCATAAGCTTTGCAAATCAAGTTTAATTTCTTTTTCCTGCTGCAGAGAGGTACGCGTCATGGGGACAGGAAGTGGCCAAAGTTGATGTCCCTAAGAGGAAAGGCAGCTTCTACATTGAATTAAATCTGGCTGGAAATTCAGCTGTGAAAGCTATGGACTTCCTGGTTTGGTCTTGCAGGGCTGAATTGTATTTTTATCTTGACTGGTTTTGGGGTTTTATTTCAGTCACTTTAAATGGTGGGGTGACACTCTGTGCCCACTATGCTAGAGGTAACCTGGATTTAGAATGGGCTACAGAGGTTTTATGCTGATAATACCTGGTGATATGACATGATATGATATGATATGATATGATATGATATGATATGATACGAGCTGGCAGTGCATGTTGCACAGCCCAGAAAGCCAGTTGCATCCCAGGCTGCATCCAAAGCAGGTGGGCAGCAGGTCGAGAAAGGGGATTCTGCTCCTCTGCTCTGCTGTGGTGACACTCTCCCACCTGTAGTGCTGCTTCCAGCCCAGGAATCCCAGCACAAGAAGGACATTGTTCTGTTGGAGCTGGCCAAGAGGAAGGCCAAGAAAATGGTCAAAGGAATGGAACACTTCTCCTGTGAGAACAGTCTGAGAAAACTGAGGTTGTTCAGCCTGGAAAAGAGAAGAGCTTATTGCAGCCTTTCATTACTTGAAGGGCTTATAAGAAATATGGCAATGGATCTTTTAGCAGGGGCTGTAGAAATAAAACAAGGGAAATGGTTCTAAACTGAAAGAGAGTTGATTCAGACTAGACATAAGGAATAAATTATTTTGCAATTACAGTGTTGAGTGTTGACCAGAGAAGTTGTGGATGCCCCATCCCTGCAAATGTTCCAGGTCAGGTTGGATGGGGCTCTGAACCACCTGATCTAGTGGAAGATGTCCCTGCCCATGGCAAGGAGGTTGGACTAGATGACCTTTTAAAAGGTTTCTTCCAACCCAAATCAATTGCAAGTGCAACCCCCCCACTTTTTACTAGAATTACTGTATTTTAATTCTGTGATCAATGGTAAAAGTCTCAGCAGGGTTGGAAAAACTGCTTTGCTGTACATCTACTCAAGACACACTGTCACCATATGCATGAAAACCTCAGTAAACCATGAAACTTTGTATGTGGAGGAACATCAATTCACATTTTTCTCATGAAGCCCTTGGGGCTGTCAGGCCTCCAAAGCACCTGACTCTGAGAGGATGGGAAATTAAATGTTGACCTGGAGTTTGGGGTTTTTTTTGGAGAAGTTTGAAGGAAACTTTTTTTGCCGTGAGAAATCTGGAAAAGGTCTTTTTTCTTAAACAATTTCCAGTGGAAGTGCTCCTGCCCTCCCTTCATTGGGACGTCCATTCTGAGCCTCACCCCAAAGAAAGACCCTTTTGTTGAGCAGAACAATGTGGCCGCACAGGGAAGCAGGATCAGCTCCCACGTGCAGGGTAGGGTTTCTCTCACCTAACCTGAGCTGTCTAAAGCCAAGGTGTCTGGTCTAAAACCATCACTCAGCCTTCCACTAACGACCCCAGGGACATGGAGGCACCTTCTCGGGGGCGCTTGCTCCGTCTTCGGGCAAAACAAATCACTCTCTGGAGGTACTTGGCTCTCCCGTAGCTGGTGGGGAGCCTGAAGACAGGGGTCTGTGCAGACTACTGGCGTGGGGATGGCTAACCAGGTGAGATGAATCCCACCCTGAGGAAATCAAAGTAGGTAATGAGTTGCTGGAGTATGTGTTTGCGGAGAGCTTGCCCACACAGAGCGTGACCGCACCGGGGTCTCTTTGGGTTGCTCTGAAAGATGAGGACTGAAAAACTGAGTACTACAAGCAAGTCTTTTATTACTATTATTATTTTTGTTGTTGTTGTTATTGTTATTGTTATTGTTATTGTTATTGCTGTACCACGCAGCTTTGCTGTTCATCATCTTCTGAGTCAGATTGTTGCATCTCATTTTACACCTAAATCTTTAGATATTGGGGAATATTAAAAGACGTGAGAAATCAACTTTTTCTCTCAGTTTTTAACTCCTGCTCTAACTTGGTTCTTTTGGCATCATTATGATGAAAACTAAGCCATAACCGTTTTTTCTTCCTAATTTCTACAGACAAGAAGGATTCTGTATCTAATACCAAATAAAATAGTTAAGTTTTGCTAATGGCACCAATAGGCAAAATCCTCATTGTAAGTACAAAATTACTCAATCAAGGCTTTTATTATTTAATTTTCCTCTAAAATCACATAATCCCGTTACTTCTTGTTGAAACAGGATTAAACACTTCAGCAGAGATGTGTTTCTTCATTGTCTTTTATTTTTTCCTCCCCAAGCGCGTGTTAATCTGATCTAATCACACGGGCTGGCCTCGGACGGACGTCTGTGTTCTCACCACATCGGAAGCTCTGTCTTTAACAAGCAGCTTGTTGAGCATTTGTTAGTTCTTCTAAAAGGTGATTATTGCCAAATGCACATTCTCAGTGGCTCATTAAAAGCATTCACATGACAAAGCCATGCAGCATTTTGTGTGGACGAAACCGAGGCTGTCACCATTTAGAACAAAATGCTAAATATTTACTGGCAAGGCAAGCTAAAAGTATAAATATTTATACCAATATACAATAAAAAAGTACCATAAAACTGATATGTTATAAGGAATTTATGTGTTGAAATGGCCAAGGCCATTGCAAAAGATGTGCTATTTCACTATTATATTACATGCAGAGATCACAGTGTTTAGGTGTTTAATTTACTGCTATCTGGCCTTTGCTGTTCAACTCATTAATCTGTCAGGTAAAGGAGTCCTAATTATATTTCTTGTAACCTGGCAAACTACAGAGACTCATGCTCATATGGGGAATAGATCTTGTAGATTTACTGCTCTGTTGCTAATGGTCCCACAGGGAAAAAAATATACACAAGTGCAGAAAATGTTTACTAGGGGAATCTGTCTTCCTAATTATTGCTCTGGATGTAGCCTATTGTGCTAAGAGAATAAGCACCAGTTTATAGAAAACTACTCACAGGACCTTTTTGAGGCAGTAATTAATTTGGTTTCTGCATGAGGCTACATGCATCCTGAAATTCAATGTGCAGTCAAGGTGGCAAGGATCTTATCTCACCTTGCTGCTGTCCCCCACTTGGCTGCTGCCCTCACCTGTGATCTGCCAGGTCCCTGCCAGTACTTCCAGTATGACCTGGTCTAGTGGAAGGTGTCCCTTCCTGTGGCAGGGAGGTTGGACCTGGATGGACTTTAAGGTCCCTTTTAGCCCAAACCATTCTGTGACTCTGTGCTTATGGTTTTATAGATAACAGGCACAGCAGGGACATAGATACCCTGTTTGAGGAGATGGCATGAATGTAAGTTTCTATCTATTGTACTTTAGACTTCTTGCATTTCTTATTTTCTTC
This sequence comes from Ifrita kowaldi, assembly GCA_013398055.1. Taxonomy (NCBI): domain Eukaryota; kingdom Metazoa; phylum Chordata; class Aves; order Passeriformes; family Cinclosomatidae; genus Ifrita; species Ifrita kowaldi. The sequence goes on from VZRS01002382.1 coordinate 651,238, forward strand.
CTGGTTTTGCATTGCATTTGTGGGTTTTATTCTATATTTTAGGCTCTGGGGAAATGCCCTGTGGTCTGGAACAGCCAGGGGTGGTGGGAACAGCAGCTGGGCGAATGCAGGTGCTTGTGAGCTGGTGAGATCAGCAAAATCTCAGGTGATCCTTGAAGCAGACCATGCCACTTACCACAAAGGAAGAGAAAAAAAGCCCCGTCATTGTGACTCCTGGGAAATTCCTCCCAGGCCACAGCTCTGATGCAGAGTTTCACTCTGAGGAGTCCAGTTGTGTTTTTACGGTCGCACAGCACATTGCACTGAGAGCACAATGGAAAACAGGTGCAGGGACTCTTCAGCAAGAATGACCCTTTTGGGAGTGGGAAAACCTCCTTCTCCTCCAATGTATGGATGTTACATATTCACACAGCCTGTGGTAGACAACTGGGGAAATCTTTGCCTCAAAGAACTTGCTGTCTAAATCTTTTACCACGACGTGAATAGGAAAGTGAAAATACGTAGTGTCTAATACACGAATTTTTTAAAAAAAGCTGTCAGCGTAAAGCTTGTGGACTAGACATCCAGCCAATATAAACTGAGATAGAGATACTGAGTTATTCCCCTTTACACCACTGAAGGGTCTGACTCTATTACTCTCTAAAAGAGTTTGATCAATGTTTTCCTCTGGCTCAGCTTTTGATTAATATCATGGACCAGCCCATAAAGCAGACTTTGGGAACTGCAAGATGTGATCTGTTTAATCAGTTTGTCAGTTTTATTTTGGAGACTTAATGGAAAAACAAAACCCTCTGCACAGCTATTGATTTAATAGGCTTTGCCTTATATTCCCATGAAGGCAAATGAATAAATATTTCTGATGCATATGGTGCTGGAAGAGCATTATCGCTATGTTCGGGAACAATTCATGTGGGAGGACTGTAATGTGCACTATCAGTGTATCGGTAAGTCCTCTTGAATGCTAGTCATGAAATAGATACTAAAATAACATGAATATGAAAACAAGTGCAGGAACATATGCTTGCATTTACACAAACATAACTCTGGGAGCCTTTTGTGTTGTGTTTGTTTTAAGAGCTATTTAAAGATATAGCTGCTCCCCCAAAACTAGATTTTCTGTCCTGGGTTGATATGAAACTGGAAATGTTAGGTTGAGGCTGTACCCAGGTAGGTACACCTGAGCTGGTGATCCCAGGCTGCCTAAATACTCTGTGGAATAAAGCAAACACTTTTGGGTGGAATTTTCTGCCTAGTGTAGAAAATTACTTGCTTTAGGATAAGGTAAATTGGGCATTGCCAGTTTCTTTCCACTATCTGAAAAAAGGGTCTAAGAAGGGTAAAGATTGCACTGCAGTGAGATGACATTTACACTATCAGCATGCCCAGAAAAGGGCAATGGAGCTGGTGGTGTGTCTGGAGCACCAAAAACTGCTGAGGGAGCTGGGGGGTCTCAGCCTAGAGAAAAGTAGGCTCAGGGATGACTTTTTCAGTCTCTACAACTCCCTGACAGAAGGGTGCAGCCAGGCAGAGGTGAGGCTCTGCTTCCAGGTAACAAGCAATAGATAAGAGAAAATGGCATCATATTGCACCAGGAGAGGTTTAAATTGGATATTAGGGAAAATGTGCTCATGGAAAGGGTGGTCAGGCACTGGCACAGACTGTCCAGGGAAATGGTTGAGTCACCATCCCTTGAGATATTAAAATGTTATTTAGATATTTCACCTGGGGACACGGTTTAGTGGTAGATTGACAGGGCTCGGTTAATGGTTGGACTTGATGATCTTAGAGGGCTTTTCCAACTTTAATGACTCTCTCATTCAGTGATTCTATGATTCGCTTCTATGAAATTTATAACACTACTGTTAAGGTTCATACCTTAGTAGCACCCAGGCACTGAGCTCCAGTTATATCAATTGGGATCTAAATGGGAATTAGGTGCCTACATAATTCTGGATCTGGTCCTGCTCAGCTTCTGAAACTTCAAAGGCAGTATATCTTAAGATTAGAAATTATAATGTGTATTTGTAAATAACCTTGTGTAACTCTTTCTGGAACATGCTGAAGCAAACACCCTACACAGCAGCCAGATCTTGCATCTTGTGCATTGTTAATGGATTTTCCTGAACAGTCACAGTGAATTCAATGTGAATTGTGCAAATGAGAATTTGTATGCACTCTAGTGCAAGCTAGCTGCAGCTGCTCAAGACAGTGTAGGATTTTGGTGTGTCTCAGTTTATAATTTTAACCCTGCCTTTTGCCAAAAGGAGTCAGGAATAAGGAAAAGAACAGGAAATTCTGTATTAGATTGTGTGTTTGCACCCTTCCCGACATTTCCTAACAGTGAGAAGAGGTCCAGGCAGCTTTCTGGTTAAAGAAATCAAATTTCCTCTTGTTGGGCTGTTGATTGAACAGGACACAATCTTTCTGTCTGAACAACCTATTCATTTTGAATGGTTAGGGTGTCCCTGGCTTCCCTGCTTCCTTGCTGGAGGACAGCAGTGATTTTCTTCTGGCTTTAGGAGATGCTATTTTACCTTCTCTCCTCTTCACACAATTGCATGGACCCTTTCACACACATCTGTATCCTACTCTGCATGACCCAAATTAAGAAGTGGACTCATCCATGATTCCCTGCACAAAGCATTCACATTCTGCAAACACTTCTGCATGGAAGAAAACCATATTCCTGGCAGATGGGCAGCAGGAAATGCTTCCTTTTGCCAGTGGTTAAAACATTGTTGTTTGTCACACCTGTGTACTGGCCTGTTTAAACAGAGAAAAACACCAGAAAACACAGGAAGTGCTTACTCATTTTGCCCTGCCTGCCCAGCCCTGGTGTCTGTCCTAATGCAAACAAATACTTTTGCATCTTAATTCCACAGCAGTTTCACTCCTGAAGAGCTGTTGTTGTGCCCATCACCGATACCAGCACCAACAAACCATAGCCACAACCTCGTATTATGCAAAAACAAGACAAAATGTTTCTATTTGCTCTTGGCACTCGATGTTTCAGCATGCCAGCGTGGGCTGAGTGAGTGGCTTGCTCCCTTGGCATGTTTAATCATCAGGCAGATGGAAGCAGTTGTCAGGCAGGTGAAAGAGCCTCTGGAATTTGGGCAGTGCATCAGACTTAACACTTTTCTCTCACAGGCAGTTTCAATACCTAAAATTATGAAAGAAACAATTTACTTTTTTTTTTTTTTAATTGTTGCTCAGCACTGCGAGCAAAGAAAATATTTAAAGACAAAAATTATAATTTTTTTATTAAGCCATTGTCCCCAATCCAAAAGCACTGAGCCATCAGAAACACCATTCTGGGATGCACAAAATCTCCATGCAGACTCCAGAGGATGAATCCCACTTCATTGGTATGTGGGATAAAGATTTTCAGTGAAGTGGGAGTAGTGTGGCACACCAGTCCCTGGGACCTGATGTTATCACAACGCATGATCTGCAAACAGACAGACGGCCTGACACTGGGAAAGAAACAAGGACTGGTTCAAGGAGTGCATGTGTGACTTCAAGGGTCTGACCTGCTGCAGGAAACTTTGTGATAAATGATCTATTTCTTTGAAATTGTTGTGCTAAAATTCATTATAATTACTCTAGTCTCTGTAGCTCTGTACTCAGCAATTCTGAAGTTTTAGTGAAGAAATTGTCTCTTGTTCTCTGTCTGAAATCATGTTCTCTATAGCTCATATTTTTATTATCCCCTTTTCAACCTTAGGCTCTGCTACCTGTCCTGCTCTTTTGCTTTTCTGTTCAGATTTGCTTATTATAACCATAATTACAATATCTGAGCAGTGAAGAATAAGTTGTTCAAACTGCTATTTTTAATTAAAAGCACACAATAATTGCAATATTTTTCCCTCCTATTTCCACCTACAAATGTCCTATAACTTCTGTTTTCCATAACTGTCCAAAACTGAACTCCCAGTGCTTTGGTAAACTGCTGAGCCAATTCCTTTAAAATTTGTCAGTGTATTCAATTTAAGAGCTAAAGATGTGTGCACACTCAAGTACAATTTCACTTGGTATTCTCTTTAAGTGCTTTTTGCTACCTGTTGTCCAGACAAAGTGAAGTTCCATTACCTAATTCCATTACCTAATACACTTCTTTATTTCACTTGCATTTGTTAAATGATTTCTTGAGTAAAATGGGCTTGGGGACACAGAAATTGCTACAGGACCAGGTTTGGGTATTTCAAAGCAAAACAGATGGTTTCTTTTCCTTGTTTTTCTGCTGCATTCAATGGAACAGGATTTTTTAGGCCCATTTCTTAGTTCAACAGGATTACACTCAAGAAACAGAAAAGTTTCTTCTAATAGAAACTGATCTGCGGGAGTCAAGATGTCAACTAAGTGGTCAGGCCAGAGCAGCCATTCCAGTTTACATCATTGGATGTAACACTAAATGATTGGATGGGATTTTCTCACTTGCTTAACCTCCACTGCTCCCACTGGCTTTGTCAGGACTTCTGGGGGCTTGTTATCCTACACATGAGGTTGGGACATTTCTGTGGTTTGGTCAGTGAATCCAGAGTTCTTGCATCTGTATCAAACAATTTGAAAAACTGCTACACCTCATGCTTCAGGGATTAAAATAGTCTTTGCTTTTTGAAGCCTCTTGAATCCCTACAAGGAGGACTGGGGCAGCTCACAGGGGTTGTGCCAGTTCTGTGTGCTTCAGGACAGCATCACCCCATCCCAGAGGTACATGATACTGTCCACTCTCGGAGGCAGGATTTTGAGCTTCTTGGACCTCAGGTCTTCAATTTGGTGTGGCAACGCTTATGTTCCTGTACATGCCACACATCTAGACAAGCACATGGGGAATATGTTGCTTTCCTAATGTGGAAGCCTGGATGGAAAGAACCTCTCCTGCCTTCCTTACAACCTTCTTCTCAGTGTAGATGCCCAGAAATGACAGAAGCCCCAGTTAATTTCCTGTTTGAGCGGAGGATTCTTTGATATTCAGCTTTACCAGCTCATCACAAATCCCAGCAGCAGAGAGGGGCTCTGAAATTCACCCTGTTTTAGTTCATGTCTGGATAGGGAATTATTTCTTCCCGGAAATAGTTATGTGGGAACAAAGAGTATCTCCCCTCTGCCAATGACTGCTATTCCTGTTGTGCACTGGCTGGTGGAGCAACTCTTGGGATAATATATGGTTCCTCCCTCAAGTATGTGGTCTCTGGCACTGCCAGACCAGTGCATCAGGCAAACCTCTGCTACAGGACATGGCAGGATGCAGAGAGGTCTCATTTCTCTCCATTGGTCCACTTGAATTCCCTGATAAGGAGTGGCCTTGAGCAACATCGTCAGCCCTTGTTCCACCTCCTTCCACCACTAACACTTGACATTTCTTCCCTTTTTCCTCACCCAGAGCTAGCAGCGCAATTCAAACAGAACAGCTTTAGCTTGCAAAGTGTGCTTGCCCGTGATAAATGGAGCTCATGATGGATGGCTGTGGTCTTGAGGATGATGGAGGTGAACAGCAGGGTGCTTCATGGATTTGTACTAGCAGCAACATTATTTAATGCTTTTATTAATGGTCTGGAAGGAGGTGTAACCAAGTACATTAACTAGATCTGCACATGACACTGTGCTGGAAAGAACTGTAAACCAAGTGAAGACAGAGAAATAACACAAATGGAACCAGGGGCTAGAAATATGAGCAGGAAACAGAATGAGATTCTGTCTGGGAAAAGGCAAACTAATAATTCTGAGAGGAATAATCCAAAACACAGATATTTAATAGGAGGGTTAGAGATCTGAAAAAAAACCCCATTGATATTCTAAAAGAGCGACCAGTGGTGGTTAAGAGTGACTAGGTAATGGCTGTACTTTATGAATTAGTGGAAAAAGGCAATTTTAGTTTGAAGAGTAAATCCAAAGGTATCTTGCCCTGGTACAAGGTCTTGTCTGTCCTTGTAGGTCTGACTTTCTATAGCACTTTGAGCCCTTACTACCTTACTACTGAGTAAAGCCCAGAAGTAGAGAAATGTCTTTATAGCTGGCTCTTCACAGAAACACAGACCTGGAGGGCATCTTCCGAACCACCCAGTCCTGAGTCTTCATATTCAGGGAGCAGTGTTGGTCCATGTCACGTTCCTGTCCTCTCTCCTTAACCCTTCTACATCCCTGCTGGGAAGGTAAACCAGAGCTTCTCTGATCTAATTTTGACACCAAGAGCAGAGAAGGGTGAAGAAGAACAATTCTAACTAAATTATATGAATAGGTAGGGAGACAAAGACCTTTTCTGTATAAAAATTCCAAACAAGATAATGAATATGCAGCAGTACCACTCCTATTCCTTTCACACAGTGCAATTAAGTTGTAGGTATCATTTCTGACACCTGTAATATTTGTGCCAGTTGGCACAAATGGAAATCAGTAGGCAGTGACATGTGGAAGTAGATATTTGCCAAAGGAGGACTTAGAAACACTGTAGGAATCCTTAGGTGGAACTAACCAAACAAAAATATTACTAAATATCAAAGCTTCTCCTAAAGTGATTTGTGCTGAAGTGTCTTAAAAGTGTGTGGCCATTGCAGTCACCCATTCAGCAGGATGCTGACGTGTGTGCAGACCTCTAGGGTGTGATTAATTATAAAGGGAGTTGCAGCAAGCTGGAAACCTGTCCTGCATGTACTCACTCGAGAGCAAACATCCCTCACCAGTAAGAGCTTAGTCCCGTGGGGAAGGGATGCTGCAAAAGCACGTGCTGAGATTCCAAGTGCAGTGCAAGCACGGGGGTCATTGCCTGCTGTTCCCAAGAAATCCTTCATGCTGGGCAGCTCTGAAAATGGGAATGAAATTATTTAAAGTGGTAACTTGTTGTCAGCATAGATTATAAGATGGATAAGGGTGTGTGCAAGAAATGTGGCTCCAATGAGCTGCCTCTCCAGAGGAATTCTCTGTCAGTGCTGCAGAGCTGGTACAAGCCAGGAGTTTGTAAAGAAACATATTATCGTTTCTACTTTGGGCTCTAATTCGCAGGAGAACTGGTTGTACACTTGGCCAGTAGCATAATTCCTTGTGGAAAGGTTGTCTTCTCATGCTGGAGCCCATCTGGGTTGCTCTCAACCATCCGGCAACCTGAGGCTTAAGGAAAAAGAGCGATGGAATCCATGAATCCATCACATCCTCCATTTACACAAACACCCCTCAGACACTGAAGTATATCAGAGCCTTTTGGTTTATTTTGTTTTGATTTTCTTTTAAATGCCGATTATTAAGCAAGCTGGGAGAATAAGAGGATGGGTACATTTAACTCACAAAAAGTTCTCACATCCCTCATCCATCTTGTCACCATCCTGAGGACTGAGGAAGAATCATGAAGATATCCTGTTTAGCAGAGAAACAGGAGGACCAAGCTGCAGCATATATGTCTATATATAATTATATGTATTCACTAAGTCCAGAGAAAAGTCCTTTACCCACTGTGAGCCGCTTACTCTCCTGTACTCTCCGGTACCTCCACTACAGGCTGAGGAATAGCTCTGACATTGTAAGAGTGAAAAATAAACCCATCTAGCCCTGAATAGGTATCACCCACTTAGTCACTGAGTGAAAATGCAGCTACCTCCAGGGTGGAAAGGAGAAACCACCCCGTGAACTTCCCTACAATATTAGTTCTCCAGGCTGGAGCTTTCCTTAGCTCTGCTCACAAACCCATCATTAAAAATGTTAAGTTATAAGGAGCTGTGTTAGTGTCAGAGGGCAACTGCCTGTACAGGAAAACCTTTGTTAGAGTATTTTCCTTCAGTCAAATCTCTCTATTCCTCAAAGTTCTCTGATACAGATATTCAACCATTTCAGTGCTGTTTGTAGTAACCTGATAATTACAGGGGAAAAAATATGGCCACTGTATGAAACACCTGGGTATATCATATGTTACTAATTTGTATTAACCATTTCAGTCTGTTGTAAACAAGAAGGCCAGTGAGAAACAAGCAATGTAAATGGCCCAATATTGGAGCTCAGTTGTTAAAATAATCCCCTATCTGCTTATCCCTGGATGATCTTTCAAAAAGGAAAAATATTCTAAATGAGAATGTGAAATTTAAGAGGAAAGTGAGCAGGACTTTGTATTATTCTCCTGGCACGAATAGGGAGGGTGAAGTGATTGGCAGGACTGTGTTTATAGCTCCAACATGGGAACCACTAATCCCTGTTAAATCTCCTGAAAAACGGCCGATCCTCAAGACATCACACAGGTCAGTGGAACCTGGGAAGCTGCAGGATGCGAAAGTCTTGAACCATGTCCTGTTAACTAATAAAATACCGATTTGGGCATCTGGCCCCCACAGAACCCCATTTTTCCTATTAAAAAAGGGGTATATCTGAGGTACAATCTGGCAGGGGGTCTGGTCCCAGTACAACCAGGAACACAGGTCACTTCCTGCGTGGGATCAGGAGTGTCCTGTCCATTCTGCAGCCCATGGGAACTGGAGCAGCCCATTCTGAAGTTCTCAGAGCACTGCAGGAGGACTGCTAAGTGCACATAATTATGCATGTGAGTATGTATTTTCAGGATCAAGGCTTATCCTTTTAGCTACTGGGCATTCCTCCTTATTCTTATTCTTATTCTTATTCTTATTCTTATTCTTATTCTTATTCTTAGCAATTAATAATTAATTCTTAGCAATTTATTAAAGGAGCATTCTGGCCCCTGTTGTACCAGACATCTACAATTACCTGACCATGGAGCAGTCCCATATGGGGAAAGACTCTGGTGTGCACCAGCCACCTCCCTGTCCCAACTCAGGCCAGAAGGCAGCTGGAGCTGTTCTGGCAGGTCCCCGGTATGGCACACTGGGGACCGGTATGCCACAGAGCACTCACTTTTCAGCATAAGAGTAGCCTAGAAGTAAAAATAAAAAAGCCATCCCTGAGCTTTCAAACAGAAATGAGTGCCGAAGGTCAGGGCAAGGCACATGGATTTAATGCTTCCTAAAAACCATGAAAATTTCACAAAGCCTGAGTTATTTTAACCATTTCTTTTAGGAGAGGTGAATTGTACCCTAAATGTTCATATTTCTTCCCACTGACTCTAACCTGTACTAGAGCCTGCTACAGCTGCACTGCAGATCTTCACTGTTCATTGTGTTAAGCTCGCTGGCTGTAAGAAGCAGCACCTGAAACATCACGAACAGAATCACATAATGACTAAACCATCAAGGGCGGAAGAGACCTTAAAGATCATCCAGTCCTACTGTCAACCCAGCACCACCATAATCCCCCTCTAAGCCACATCCCCAAGTGCCACATCCCCAGACATCTCTTGAAAATTCCAGAGACAGTAACTCTACCATCTCCCTGCGCAACTTATTCCAATATCCAACGACTCTTCCAGAGAATCTTTTTCGTTGAGTTGCCTGGTGTCCTTCAGCAGTGGACCATGAAGGTGCTTTTTCTGACGCCTTCAGATTTTGTGTTGAGCTGTCCACTAGGATGCTGCCCCTCCCCTTCCCCCCCCCATGGATTACTGAGGGTTCATGGTGGAGACAAGGCTCTTCATTTCTGGGGTCTGAGGTGGAGGTTCTGCTTTTGGGTTTCTGGATGATTTAGGAGTTACAAGGTACCAGTGCAGACAAGGGAATCCTACGATGGGGTAAAATGTGAAATAATTAATGGCTGATGCATGGATGGAACCCAGCCTCTTGCTCCTGCTTCACATCATAGAATCACAGAATGGCTGGGACTGGAAGGGACCTTAAAGATCATTTCGTTCCAAGTACTGCTGTGGCCTTCCCACATCATGCAACCCAACATGCACCTCAGTACATGCTGTGGTAGTAACAATGCCCAGCGTGCCTATGGCTGTAGAGTGGATTGTTTGGGTAAAACATGATCTTCGGTAACCATTAGTGTAAAAAAAACCTCCAAAATTTTGTCTTGCTGGCCTCTGCCTGTAATCTTCCTCCTGCCTCTGTCCAAAGAAAATCTGTTTTCCTGACTCTCAGGCTTAAACTACTCATTTCCTGGAACTTGTTTGGAAATTCAGCTACATCTAAAATAAGTATACTCATGGCTTGAAAATGTGAAAATTCTAGCCAAAATCAATTGGCATTTGCTAAATCATACTGCAATTTATGATAGCAGAATTTGGCCCAGATCGGGAGCACGATAGTCTCAAGGACCACCAAAACAGCCATTTCTCAAGGCAGGTCTTACATTTTGCCTATATTCCCAGACATGCCAGGTGGTTTGCAATTCTGTTTGGCATCAGGACTATATGTGGTCCACACCCAGCTCATACAGATTACAGAAACCCAGGATTGATTGTCTACTGCCCCCAACAGCTGCAGGGAAAAATAACATCTGAATCCACAGCCCCAAGCAGAAACCCTGGGGAGCCCCAGGCTGTGCTTCCCAAAAGTTTCCCTTGGCATTGCGTGACCCATCCCTGAGTTTGGGAGGAACCACAGAATCACAGAATATTTTGAGCTGGAAGGGACCCACAAAGGTCATCAATTCCAAGAGCCCACTGTTGTGAGCACACAGAAAATAAAAGCTGAGAGCAACTTACATTTGTAACTTCAACCTTCTCTTTCTAAATTTTCCCTTCCACTGCTCAATTTGATATGAGAGCATGGTGGAGTCACCTCTTGCTTCCTGCAGAGATGGCTGTGTAAGGAAGGATCTTTATAGCTTGCCATCAAAGGGGGCAGACAGACAGCTGGGGAACATCCACATCTGGGTGCGCTGGTGTTTTATTGCATGTTGCATTCCGTATAAATTCCATATGGAGTCAAAATAATTTTGGACTTGGTGCCTCCTCTGAGCCAATACCTTAATTAGGAGTGTTTTGTTTTGTTGTTTTCCTGAAGGAGAGCTGCCGTCCAAGCGCATTATTATGGGTTTACACATCACTGTGTTCTTAATATCAAAGCTTTCGTTTGGCTGGAGGCTTCCTTCCCTGTGGGGGAAGGGTTTCTGGGTGAGTGTTGGAGGTTGCACAATCTTTTCCCAACAGAAAAGCAAAGCATAAGTTGGAGTCTGTTGTGATAACGTGCAGGAGGAAGTCAAGAGTGAGTCTGTGTGGTACAAGTGAGATAACAGGCAGAGTCTCCTGTACCCCAGCCGTGTCAGATTGCAGCCTGATGGCAAACTCCTGTGTGTCTATTAGAGCAAGAAGTGGGAAATCAGATAAAACAGAAACATTTGCAGTATGTCCATTTACAGTTACAAGATGGCCACTTTGATGACAGAAAAGTTCTTGGTCAGATTCAACTGCCCAGATTGCCCAGAGAGGGTGTGACGTTTCCCTCACTGGGTGTATTTCAGAACTGTCAGGACACAATCCTGTGCCATGTTGTCTAGTATGACCCTGCTTGAGCAGGGATGTTGGGCCACATGACCCACTGTGTTCCCTTCCAACCTGACCCATCCTGTGCTTCTGCGATTCTGTGATCTCTTTGGATTAGTTGCTCGCCCCTGAGTTGCACTGAGCAGTCTGAACTCTGCATGTTGTACCTGCATGTAGCCAAAAGAAGACTGCCCAGAAATGATGGCAACCTGAGTAAACAAGACCTATACAACATGGAGAAAAAATTAATATTTTTGTTTTTCTGGTTGGAGATGGTGGTAAAGATTGACTGTGTGGGTCTGTCTTGGTTACACAAAGCTGGAAAATAAATCCAACCTGTCCCACCCTCAGCTTGCTTTGTCATCCTCTTGTCTGGAAAGTAAGTGTTCCTACCAGGAGAAGGTCCTTGACAGTGGTTTTTAATTAACTGGGATAGCTTTTCAAAGGAAGTAAGAATCCGTCAGCAGGGATTAACTCAAAACTTTGTTTTTCCCCATACAAATGCAATGAGACTGACACCAAATTCTTCCTGATTTTTGCTCTAACATTACTTATGCTAAATGGAGATGTAGTAAATATTGTTAGGAAGGAAAATTTGCATGAAGCAGTCCTAACAATCAAAGTTATGAGCAGTGGAGGAAACCTTTCTGTTTTCTCTTGCTCTCCCATCACTGGCACAGGAATCCTGTATCTTCCCATATCTTTGCCTTTATTCTACAGGGCAGAAAAGGGATGCAAGGAAGTCTTGCAAAACAGGCGAACATCCTCCACCAAAAAGGCAGTGCTGAGCTATTGGTCGCGTTCTTGTTTAAATGTGCCGCGCACGCGTTCTGCACCACACATTTCCTTACCACCCTCTTCACAAGAGCGGAAAATCTGACAAGTAATTTTCTGTGGGGACATAAAAATGCAGGATGGAAACCTCTAAGCTGCGTGATCTTTAAGCAGCAGTCATCCATTGAACTAAAGCTATATCCAATATTACAGTATCTTGCTGATAGATGACACAAACCAAATTTGTTACTTAGAGAGGCATGTTGATTGGCTTCACGCTGGGCACGCATGGAGAAAGACATCTAGGCTCTCTTTTATCCAGATGGAATTCCTAAGTCAATCAAATAAACATCATAATAATAAGGTTAATCTGGTCTTTACTCATTCAATAGAGAAAAGCAGAGATGTGGATCTAATTACACAAATACTGTAAAATCAGTTTGCATTTATCTCTTTCCACATCTCCTTGGTACAGCCCTAGTTCAGCATGCTTAACACAGTCCTTTTTGGTCTGAGTGATTTAATTCTGGGGCTAAAGCCATTCAAGATTTGTTTGAACAGGAAAATCTTGTTTTCTTTGGAGCATTTTGAAGTAGGCATAATTACAGTGTTGCAAATGTGATGCTCTACTTTAAGGAGCTGTCAGCATTTCCATATTAAACCACTGTTTTCAGGGGTTAACAGGATTGCCAGAAAAAGAAAAAAAAAAAAAAAGAAGAGTGGAAAAGAAGGGTCGATTATGGGATGAAACTTGGTGTTTAGGTTTTTAATCCAGGAGGGCGGTTTCGAAATCAAATTGTGCAAAATTAATTTACACTGTATGCTTGCAAAACTGCTCATGTCACTTTTTTTCATACTTTTTTTTTAAAAATCAGCCCACAATAAAGCCCTCTTATTTTGCTTGTTTCTACTGTACACTGCTCTTTAAAGTTAATGTCATTTCCATACAATACCCCCAATGTAATATGCCTTAGAGGCAGCATAGATTGAATAAGTGACTTGGAGCCAGGGACTCCCAAGTTTATAATTTAGCCGCTGACTCACTGTGTGGCCTCAGGCAAACCACGTAACTCCTATGTCCTCATCTATGGTATGGTCTCAATTTTCCATTGTGTTGCACAACATGTAAGGAGATCTGCTCATGTTCAATAGGAGCTTAACCCGATGGTGAGTGGGTTACTGGAGCTGTGTTGAGGACATGAGACCTAACACAACTCCCACTCAGCAGGTTTTGTCTATTCAGATAATCTGCAGGAGACCAGTCTTCAGTGAGCTGGTCCAGGTGGGCACTTGGTGGGTGCATCTCCACCTGTGATGTCTGTGTCATGGAGAAAAGTCTGTCTTGGTGCTGGCACTGAAATAAATGATTTTCCTCAAAACCCAGTAGAGTAACAGGGATGTTGTTTTGAAATGTGTAGGCTTGCTTTGTTCTGGACCTGCAGGATACTCTGCTCGTAATGTCCCTTTCTGTACTTCAGCTTTCCTCAGTTCTTTATGTGTTTCTACACTGTGCCTTCATGGCCGAGTTCTTCCTCTATCATAAAACCATTTGCTTTTGTGTACAGTAGAGTCAAACTTCTGTTATATATTATTTGAGTCACATGAGGAGGAAAACACAGACAGCTTGTGTAGACAGTAGATGAGGGAACAGTGAGATTTTTTCCTGGAAAACAACATCCCCTAGGAAGTACGTCCTTCAGTATTTAGCCAGGCTGGAGAAGGGCCCTTTTTCGGCAAGTACTTTCCTGGTGTGGACCTTTGTGAATGATATTGCATTTGTGGGGTCATGAGAGTGGAAATATAAATTGAGCAGAGAGTGTTTTGGTCACCACATCCAGTCCTCCATATCACAGGCAAATGTACACTGGTGGTAAGCTCAGATGTGTCTGCAGAACATTTGCTGCCCAGGCCTCAACACATCCCCTCTCCCAGCCCCCTACAGCCATCAACAGACCTGTAATGAAAAATCAAGAGTAGCAGCTAAAACATATCACAGATGGAGAACAAGAAAGACTCAATGGTCTGCTGGCAGCCTGGGTCAAGAACAGCACAGACGTGGCAAGACTGGGGAGATCTAGAGAGATGGGATTCTCACACAGCACAGCCTTCCCCTCTCTGCAGAGAACCTTGTTCAGCCAAAGAGAATCATGAAGAACACCCCGGTTTTAAAAATTGTCCCCCATCTTCTTCATCCCCTGTCTACACAAGCTGTCAACAGCTGATCAATGAGCTTTTTGACCTCATGAAAAGCTTTCTCTTGTACAGCATCTCACTGCACAAGCCTCACAGATTGACCACACATTTTGGGAAGAACCATGTCTTTCCTTTTTATTTTTAATTTTCAACTTTGTAGATTCATGTGGTGCCTTTGTGGTCTTGTCCTGGAAGACAGCTTACCTCAAAGGGAGTTTTCTTGATTGGTTTTTAGTTTCAATAGCTAGAGACCTTCCAGTGTCCTCTCACTGTTTTCTGTATTGCTCAGGTAGCAGTACTCACACAGTCCCAGTTTCCTGTCTATGGGATGGGAATGATAGTGTATGATATCATATAATACATATGGAATTATGAAACAGAGCAAATCCCACCATGATCCAGTATTCCCTGCCAGTTAACAAAATAGTTTCATGTCTCTGAGCAGACATGTCCCTACAAAGAACTAGATTTGTGTCCTGCGTTTAATCATTCATTGGACTTGGGTCCCAAGCCGAACTGTTGGAAACTTACAGTACAATGAGATATTTGTAGAAAAATCTTTTATTGTGAATGTGGGAAGTATGTTGAAATATTTTGGGGTTTTGGGCAGTTTCAACACTCAGCTGTATTTACAGTTTTTCTCCATTCACCTTGTGAAGTTGTTTTTTTCCTGTTGTTTTCTTGCTGGCTGGTCTTCCCTGTTGGAGAGAATCTCCATTGCTTCACAACAGATATGCAGATCCCAACATGTATGTGTAACTGCAGCTAAAGCAGATCCATGTCAGGCTGACTTGACCTACAGTAGTTTTAATTTGTTTAGACCTGACCTGAATAATTTTCGGATCATGTTGACCCTGAGTTAAATGCTTTACTTCAGCTTTCCTGAGGGAAAATGGAAACAATTCAGGAAAACCAAGCTTTTCCTGGGGGCAACTCTGTGTTTGTAAAAACAAACTTGGTATTAAAAAAGAAACAAATAAAATGGAAATTTCTCAGTGGCTCTACTTGCTACACTACTATATCTAAAAGGATATGATTTCAATTCATGGAAACAGCAGTGTTTGAATTCAGCATTACACTAATAAAGACATTTGTCTTCCACCACCTAGTCAGTATTAGTGAGCTGCCAGCTAGTCTAGCATGGTGTGAGACAAACCTTGTAAAATTGGAGAGCTTTACAGAAATCAGAGTGGGTGATGACCCTAAAAATTAATGCTTACAAGGCACTGTACAGCTGAGAGACTGGTAGAAACAAAAACCATGGTCCTTTCTGTTGGGAAAACACGTAAAATTGACGCTGTGTGATTTTATAGTGGTTTGTAGGATTTGCAAGACATACTGCAAGTAGCACTTGCTAGAACTACAGCTCGAGATGTCTGGAAAGAAAAATATCTGCAGGAATGGGGAAGAGCAGCGTCAGCTGTTTAAGAATGGCTCTCTGGGATGCCTTGGTGGGGTGAATGAGCGGTGATGTGGTTTGGTTGTCAAACGCAGCAGTAGAGGCAGAAGGTTGGGGTGGTTTATAACTTAATTCATCTTTGGAGGAGAAAGGCTTTGCTTTTTTTCTTAAAGCATGGATGTAATATTAAGAAGGGCTGAATGTCTACAAAGCGCAGTGACTGACTTTCTGAAGTGTCAGACAGCTTATCTGAACCTCACAGAAATAACTGCAACATTTGTGTACTGCCGAGTGGCTTTCATTGGAGACCTCTGCCATGTCAGTACAGCTGAGTTTTCAACCATGGTATTTTTGATTTATTCCTTTTTGCCAAAGGCTTTCCCAAAGAGGATCCTGAACCTTTCCCTTACATCATTCTTGCACACAATTAAATTCCATCTTCCTCTCCCCTGGAGACATGGGGAGACATGGTGCTCCTTGGGAACCAGTTGGCAGATGATGCTGGTAGTGGACGAAATTACGTTTCACCAACGGTGCTCCATGGTTTTGCCCTTTGTTATGTCCAAATCCCACCAACCCAGTGATGTGGAGGACCAGAAGAGCTGCTGGATGAGAGCTCTGCTCATGGCCACATGGGTGTCTCCAAACCTCCTGGCCCACTAGGAAAAGGACGACTTTCTCTTTAATTACAGATGGCGGTAGTGAGACATGAAAATTAGGACATATTTTCATTTGATATTGGAATATCATGAGCATCAGTTATTTTGGGAAGAAGTCCAAAAAATACTTGGAGAAAGTCTAAAACTGCAGATGAATCCGCAGGTTTATTTTATTGGGTGATTTCAGTTCTGCCAAATATTTGTAGTGTAAAGAAACCATAAAAATTGCTGGTGGTCCTCGCCTGGCGGGTACTTCTCACATATTTGAGACAGTTGCACGAACTGTGACAAGAATGTTTGATCTATTAGCTTAAAAACAAATTAGAGTCTTCAAGAGAAATAAATGAACTATAGATGGTAGAAATACATTTCTCTTATCTTAGAGAGACCAGGAATTTTTGCCCCCAGGCTTTATTTGTATTTAATTATCACAGTTTGGATTTCCTCTACTGCATGCATGGAGGTTTAGTCTGTCTTGTTCCATCCTCTGTTCTGAAATAACATTAGTACCTGTTAATGATTATCATTGTCAATTATATATTCTGGTTACATGCACATGATAAGAAGTATCAGTTTGTTTTAATAAATCTTCAAAAGGCAGCCTAAACCTGTGCCTTATCTCCTTTATGCTTTGTAATTTATTTATTTTTATGGTTATGATATATGAAAGACTCTGCATGCTCCCAGGGACTGTGAATGGGTATGTGCTCAGCACTTGAATTGAATACTGAGATGACAGGCAGAAAAGGTTTTATTTAACATAATTTTCCAAATGAAGCAATGGGGTCATGTATCTCAAAGATACACAGAGAAAGAAGTGGGGAATACAGGTCTAGAAATCCAAAGACTCCATTATATGCATAAAAGAGAGAGGACTGGTGAACCCATAGGTGGCTTAACATGACAGATAGTAAGCTGCAGAATCACACTGTAACGATTATTCCTTTTCTAACTTAGATTATTTTTCTCTAGGATAATAATTTCCCTGTAGTCCTGACCTGGCAAAGGACTGATTGCCTCACTCCCTATTGGTCTGCAGACACAAGGATAGTTCCATATAAAAAGATTTTTGCTGCATTTTTAAGGAGAATTTTTTTTGAGTTGTTCAAACTTGATGTTTATGCCATTTGCCCATGCAGACTATTTTCATTCGCTGGACCAGCACTGAAATGTCCACTCCAAGAGGAACACTTTAACCAAGCATTCTTTATGTGGTCTTCAATTAATAAACAGGAATACGCCTTTCTAAACCTGTGGGTAACTATTTTTCTGTTTGCTGCTACTGTATGTAACCTAAATGAATGGGGCATTTATATACTGTCCTTTCATCTGGGATATCAAAGCACTTTATAAATATGGACCAGTGGCTCTGATGTGCAACCACTGAACTGTGGCCACCTTGGAGGTGGCATGCGGTTGACATTTTGGCTGGCAAAGCACATTTGAACATCAGAAACTGTTGGTTTCCTCAGAAAGGCTTGGAGGTGTGGGGGGTTGAGACTATCTGAGTTAACCTCTAACACATACCTTCCCCAACACGGGAAAGCAACAGCACTGCCCACCTTCCAGTGAGGTAAAACACAGTCTTGGCTAAGAGCATGACCAAAGCAGCTTCCATCACTGGATCACTGATTTTATGCCAGCCCAAGACAATGACTGTCAAAAATTATTACCATATGGGAAGCTGGTAAATTGCCACAAGAAAATGAGCTCGGTGGTCCCAGATTAGTTTCACATGGACAGGTGTCTGCACCACAAAACCACAGTTACAACTGCTGCCAGCTGCTGGTGAGTTTCAGAAGGGAGGTCCAGGACTGGCTGCATAGTGGTAACAAAAGTGGTGCTTCTAGAGGTGGCATTTCAAGGCCAGAGAGGTGAGGCTGTTTTTGTCTCTTTAGGTGTTTCTTGACCCCTCCCATTTCCTGAGCTGTCTGTGAGTTTATATGGTGCTCTCCATCGTTGTTGTGGCAGATGCTTTCTCTTACCTTCACCCGGAGGCCCAGTCCTGGCCCTGCTTCCACCCTGCTAAAAGGATGCAGCAAAAAATTTCAGTGGGGTTTTGTGTTGAAGGTGTTAAGTTCAGACCACACAAGTAGGCTTTAACCTCTTTGGTACAGCTTGGAAAATCCTCCACAGGACTGCAAGGACCTTCTGGGTCACTAATCCCAACCTCCCGCTGCTGCAGGCTTTCACTTAGCATAATCCTGTGGAAAAGCTGACTAATCTTCAAAAACATGGACAATCACAGGAAACCTCAAAAGCCCTCTATAGAAAAAAGGTGTCAAATCTGTTTTGCACCCCTCTAACACCTTTCATCCAAAACTTGTAATGAGTTTAACAAACATGGAGTTAAGAATTGCCATATCAGTGGGAGGGAAGAATTATCCTTACTGTATTTGTGAGGAAGAATTTGGAAGACAGCAAAATTATGAAGCAAATCCCTATTCTCATTCAGACAAAGCTCCTAGTGGCTTAAGGACTCTGGCTCCAATGGAGATATCCGAGACCATCCAACCAAATCAATTAGACAGCCAGGAATTAAAATCAGAGTTCCTGACTCTCTTTGTATCTGCCTTTTAAGCACTGACGTGTACAATACCTCAAGATTTCCCACCTGTCAGCCTCATTATTTCTTTCAGAAGAAATGGATACTACATCCTATTTCTTCTGTGAAATAACATGAGCATCATCCCATCCCCGAAGCATTCAAGGTCGGGTTGGACAGGGCTCTGAGCAACCTCATCTAGTGAGGGTGTCCCTGCTCATTGCAGGGGGATTGGACCAGAAGACCTTTAAAAGGCCCATTTCAACTCAAACTCTTCTATAATTTTATAATTCTATAATTCTATGATGTAGCATAGTTAAGTGTACTCCAAGTGGGCAGGAGGTTCTGTTATAACAAAGCATAGTATTAGCAACAGATTTTAGGATTTTTTTTTTTAATCTATAGAAAATACAGGTGAAGCCTTTCTGCATTTCCACATTATCAGAAAGATGTAACTGAGTTTATTTTCAAACTCATGAAAACACATATTCCTTCTTCAGGGAGAATGAATCCTGGGCAATGCACTATGTTCTACATGTCAGGGAAATGCTTTGCTTTTATCTTGAAGACAAATGCTACTCTCAGTCTCATTGACTCTTGGTTGAATTTGACCTCTCTGATTTTCTTGCACAATTTTTGAACTTCTAAGTGTAATTGATGGCTAAGTATGGCCCTCGGCTATTTATCAATCAGTAGATCATGGTAGAATTGTAAGCAATATCAGCAGCTTTGGAAAGTGGAGAAACTTCAAGTGCCACTGTTTCAGGTTATTGATGTTAAGATAATTGTTTGGGTTCACCTTTAATCAACACATCTTTTAGAATTTTCTTAAAATTTGTTACTTTAAAAGCTGATCCCACTCCTACTGTACAGTGGATAAAAATCTATCTTTTCGTAGATTTTACAAAGCATTTAAGTTGACTTGCAAGTTTGCTAAATGAATCTAATTTAATAGAGAAAGAGGGAATGCGTGCTCCCCTTACCTCCTGTGCAGATTCTATGTTGGCAAAAGTTAGTAAAACTGTGCTTGCAAATTTGTCCATAAAACAGTTGGAGTTGAGGGTTCAAAGGGGGAGGCAAAATTCAGGATAAAGAAGTGCAAGGGCCAAATGCTGATGCACCTGCTTGCACTGAGAAGGCTCAAACCCAAAGATTTGCTAGACCTGGAATAAGAAGCTGGGAAGTTTGAACCAGGACATTTCAGATGACAATTCAAAACTCACTTTTAACTCATGCTGCTGTTCAGGGAATATTCCAGCAACATGAGAAAGGGAGCTGTAATACACAGTGTGCTCAGCAGAATTGGCAGATCTTACCCCAAAATGCTTGGTTTCACTGGCATCTGTCCTGATGCAGTCATGTATTTTTAAATCACTTTGAGCAGTTTCCTCTTAGAGATTTTTGTTTGCTGTTTGGTTGTTTTTTTTTTTCCTGTGACACATTAACTTTCCTTCTCTGATCAGAGACATTCTAGTCAGAGATAGACACGGACCTTCAGTTATTTTTTATTAAGGACAAGTTAGGGATGCTTCAACTGGGGTCATGTGCTCATTTCAGGAATCCTAAAAATTAAGGTCCATCTCGATTCTGGAATGCTCAACTTCAGGCGGCTTTTTCACAGGTGCAGCTCCCAAAATTATGTGTCTCCCAGGTATGTTTTTAAACAATTTACTGACTTTGGGCCTTGGAGAGCAGGCATTAGTACCAAATTTGGGGTATTCACTCCACTAAATTGTGAATGCCCTGAAGATTGCAGTGCTTGGATTTTTTCATAAATGACAAAATTCAGGATAATGACAATGTTGGTGGGCACATCTCAACTGACTCACAGCATTGCTCCGCATTTGGATACTGATTCGAGCCCTGTCTCAAATTATAATGTCACAAGGACTGGCCAAGTGCAGTACCTCTGTCTGATGTTGTACAGAGCATGTTGGGCTGTGTAATTCAGTCCAAGCCTCTGCTGCTGTTACAGTGAGAGCATCAGCTGTAGCATGAGCCATGCAGGGATGATTTGGGGTTCTTCTGGTCATTTCCAATGGCGTGACCACTTTCCCAAGGCCCAGAAAGATTGAGCAGAAATTATGGTCTTGAAATGGGCTTCTTTCCTCTATGATGATTCAGTTAAGCCTATGGAACAGAGGTGTAGATGGACACACTGTGGTTTTGTGTTGGTTTGTTTTGGTATTTTTCCTTGCAAGACTTAATGCTTTCCCTTGTAAGTCAGGATCCTACATGAGTTTGTTTCCTTGTTGAGTCATTTATGAATTTCAGCAACTGCACCTTGGCTCCTCCACATCCCCGCTTCACCAGCCTGTCTCTCATTGCATTCCTGGTAACATCCAGGCTCCTTCTGACCTTGGTCTCCTGATAGTCTTGGGCTAGCTTAGACTACCCAGCTGGCTGTGCTCCCAGCTCACTGTCTGTGTTAAAGACAAAATGCTGTCTTTTTACAGCTCAGTTTCTTTCCATAAAGTTAATCAAGCAGCCCTCCTTTTACAAGGCAGCCGACCCTTTGGCATTTCTTCATTTCCTGGCATGCTGAAGATTCCCAATGCTGCCAGAATCCCCCTCTCTTCCCTTTTTAAGGCAGTTCTGTACATAAAGCAAGAGTTTTCCCCAGGATAGAGAGAAGCTTCTTGGCCTGGAGAAGAGCTGTTCCCTAACAGGGTGCATGTATTGTGTCCTTGGAAAACTTCCTCTTCCCATTTAAATACGTTGTTGGAGATATCTATGTATTTCTATTAGAGATGAGTCCAAACCATGAGGCTAGACCCAAACTCAGTCATACTCTGAGGTTTCTTACAGTAGGGAGTATGAACTCGATGCATGCGTTTTGGCTGGAGCTGCTCTCCTGTCTGCACAGCCTAACACAAAAAGCATTGCTGGGTTTTTGGGGAAAGCTGCTGACACAACCGAGAAACTGAGTGGTAAAGGCTTGTCATCAAAATCAACAAACCTGAAGGTAAATGGGAACCTGGTGGTGTGAGTAATCGTGACCCCTTGCCCAGCCACTTGGAGCAAACTTTCTCTTCTCAATAATCACCAGGTTTTATGAAAGAAAAAAATGAATTGCAGATGAAATACAGAGCAAAATACCCCTGCATTCCTCTTACTGGGGAAAAAGAAAAAATCTCCTTCTTTGGGCTTAGTTTGTGGATGCCTTTGCTGTGTAGTGAGCTGCAAACGGTGGCCTCTCAGTTCATTAATTGACAAACACCATCCCCTAAACATTTCCAGGCACAGTCATTTTCTTTTCTCAGGTTTACTCAGTGGTTCTTACTGAGGTTTACATTTTTCCACGCATGTGCTGAGAATAAACTTGCCTTTACAATCTCATCTCTTGTGCTCTGAGAAATTTTGATAATGTAATTCATAAGCAGCTTCATTTTCTGGGTCTTTCTCTTTTTGCAACTCTCCTAGCTTTGGCTGTTTACTCCTCCCTTTACAGCAAGCTGCCCCATTTCCCAAATACCGCAGGACTTTCTGAACTGCAGCGTTTCATTCCATTTGTCTCTCTTTTTAAGAGGCTGGTCTGTCTTAAAGAAATTTTTCTCATTTAAAAATAATTTTGCTGTGGTTTTACAGTCAGCATGGTTCCCCCCAAAAGAAACAAAAAATCCCTGCAGGCTTGTTTCTTCTCCTTCTCCCATGATTACACTGGTGTAAATTACACTGGTGCCAATGGAATTATTCCTGTTTAACACCAGTATAAAAGAGACCAAGTCCTGAAGGATGGGACATATTCAACATCTTCACAAAATCATATCAGGGACCTAGCAGAAGGGTATCTCCATCTGCTCTTTCATCTTCAATGTCTCAAATAGAGGAATATAATCATCCACCAGCAGGACACAACAACCCCCAGGGTGAAATCTAGCAATACATTTAACATGGAGAAAAGGCAAAGGCAGCACAACACGGCCCCTTAGGAATGTAAGCAAGAAATACAGTGTCCAGCTGAAATTAGTGTTACTATTTGCCTCGTGGAAATGCTTGGGAAGCCCAGCCAAATTCAGGGCTCCAGACTACTAGAGCAGCTGCAGTGAGGGCAGTGTCTGTTCCCCAGCGCTTGCAGTCCCAGTGACAAACAGCAATCAGACCGCGGGCCAGCAAGAAGTGGAGCCAGGCAGAACTAAAATATCCCTGTTGGAGTGCGGTCCCATGAGGACAGTGTTATGTCTTACCAGAAACAAAGAGAAGAGCACATTTCCAGTCTCAAAGACTTCTCTGTCCCATTAAGGAAAGCTTCAGACTACAATTAGACGAAAAAGAGACATAGCCACAGCATGCCAGTTTGCATCCAAATGCAGCCTAGAAAAAGCAGTTTCACTCCCAGGAGAAGGTTGCTAGCACCCTCTTAGGCTGGTGGCTCCAGCCACCTCACTCAGGAGAGTGGGAATGTGACCCTGGAGAGAGACCATCCCTCCCCCAAACCCAGAGCCGCTGAGTAAATATTGACTCAGAGCGAGGAGTGGCTGAATCACTCCTTCCTGTCCTGACAAGGTGTTTCCCTCTGCCCAGAGAGTGAACAAGCCCACCCTGCACAGCCCAAAATATCAGACAGGAGTTGGTGCCCATGGTGATCAAAGGACATGGACTCAGACGGAGAGACAGAGCACCTCTGTTCGGGCAGAACTGACATGTTTGTTTGCTCTCAGAGTGGGCAAACGCCTCCTCCACTTAGTTATTCAGGAGGACACACGGTGGGAAGGATGAATAGGTGGAAGGATGAGGAACTCGGAACCTCCTAGTGTAGTTCTTCTGTTCTTGTCACAAGCAACATCCCTCAAATTCTCTGACTGCTGTTCCACAGCTGCTGATGGTTTGGTTTCATCCACCAGTTAATGGTACAGCAAGGGCCTGCATTCATGAAATTTCTGCCCCAAGATGCACTGAAGTAACAGTGAATTTGCAGAAAGGGGTAGGAAAAAGTCCAACAGTCTCAGGTGTTTCCAGGATTCAACCTGGGTTGGATGATTTGGATCGTAACTCTAAATCTCTTCAGTTCATAATCTAAAGGCATTAAAGTAAAGTCCAGGAAAGACCTGGGAGCCAAATGGTGATGACCACTGACTGGAGCTCTGAGTGGGTGTCATGAACTTTTGGGTGGCTCCTGGCTTGTGTAATCCAACTGGATACAGGGGAAGGCTGAGTTCATTGTTGCAAGCACAGGTCTGGATTTCATTTCATGTCTGCTACAGATTTCCTAACTGGGTCACCAGGCTAGCCTGGAACACAGACATGATATGTTCGTCCTCCACTGAGATGTTACAGAGCTCAGGATTTGATGGTTTCAAAACTGGTTGAAGATCTCCAAGAAAAAGGATGCCTAAGAAAAAGCATATGCTATGGCTCTCTTTATATATGTTACGTTACCAAAAGTGTTGTATTTATGTATTTCAAAACTGGGCACTGGGTTACATTTTCATTCCCCAGTACAAAGGCAAATACATTCCAAACAAAGCAATGTTGTTTCAACAAAGCAAGGGTTGAAATCTCTCCAGGGCTTCATTCTGTCTCATTTAGATCGGGCATAAGATCTTAAAGCAGAGTTTAGTGGTCGGCCGATCATGCTCCTCTGGGAAATGACAGAGTAGTAATTCAAAAGGGGTAGTGAAGTACAGCATTGTCTTGGTCTGCAGGACTGTTCTTCAATAAAACCAGCGTCTCACCCAGCTTACAGGAGAACATTTTGTTCCAAAGGAGCTGTGGCTCTTCAATAAACAAAAGAATTCACCTCCGGCTAGACTTGGGTGTAAAATGAAAATGTTATTGGAGACAAAATGTCTTTGTGAAGACAGCATTTCCATGATGCCTGCCACAACTGCCTGGGCATATCGAGCAGTTGAAGTGAAAGGGGATAAAAGGTACATCTCCAAGGCATTGACTCCATGGGCATTTGAAACTTCTTTCAGGCTTGGGAAGTAGTTTCAGTTCAGGCTGGGAGCTCTGAGGAGGGGATAAGCAGCCTGAGTCCTGTCTGGCCATGGGTTGGCACTCACCCTTTTTGCAGTAAGGACTCATATTTGATCACGAGTGAGTTGAATCTTTCAGGGCTTTCCTGAAAGCCTTTTCTTGGAGTAAACAAGTTCTCTCACATCTGTCACAAGGGATTGGGAAAGCATCCCAGAGTATCTAAACACAAAAAACTATGAGATATTCCTCCTCCAGTCTGAAACTCCTGGTACACTCAGGAAAGTTCACAAACAGCAAAGGAGCAGTAGGGTCATTCAGGGAAATAATTCGTGTCCAGACTGGCACAACCCAGGTGTTCAGATATGGCTGTCTCCCATCCAGATTAACTCGGCAGAAAAGATATGGTCTCTGTGGTTCCTTGGTATATGAAGATGATAAAAATCACCTCAGGCTCTGCAGTTTCAGGGGATTTTCGTTACAGGATTATTTTCCTAAAAATGACACCATGCCTCTGGGGCTGGGAAATATATGAAAATTTAATCAATTATATGAGTTAGTTCCTACTTTTCTTGCATATTTATGGCAAGATCATTCCCTTGTCATCCTCAGATCACTGAGGGGTTCTTTATTGTACAGTCAAGGTGTCCACTTTTAGCTTGACAAACAGGTTTTGGACTGCAAACTCTTAGGCAGAGCAACAGCCAAGCTTATCTTGCAGAGACAGTCTTTTGTGGTGTGTCTAATCATGGCCTCCTACTCAGCCTTTGCTTCACCTAAAAGCTGCTCGCTAAGAAGAACCAACAACCTTGGTTCTGCTCTAAGGAATCTAAGGCAGGAGAGGGGACTTTCTGCTCTCTTTTTCACTGTCTCTTCCATTTAAGTAGTGAGTTTCCACAGCTTGAAAGATAGCTCATGATAAGGACTGCTAGACCACTGCTCTGCTATGTAGACTCTAAGGCTTAGCAGAAGCCTTGTGCTGGGGCAGTCAGATGGTAAATACCCAGGAAAATACATAGTTCCTGTGTTTCAGTGGGGAACACAGCTGTGACAAGCCTTTGAAAGAGACAAACCATCAAAAAGCACAGCATGGAACAGGTTCAAGGCAACCCAGCCTGGATGTAGTTTGTTTCATGAGTCAGCCCAAGAAAAGCAATATGGTGTCTGCAAAAGAGGCCCGTCCACTGCTGGCTGGACATTGTCCTTGCTGGACTCTCTGTAGGAACCTGAAATCTCATTGACTCATGTGAACCAAATTTCCAGACTTGACTCACTGGCTACTAAAACCATAAGATTGCATGGTGTGTCTCATATTTTTCCTGGAAAAAAAACCAGCAGGAAAATATAACTATCTTTGGTTAATTAACATCTGAATCTGCTTTGAAGCCTTCAGAGAATATATGTAAAGAAATTAAACCAATCTCAAACCAGCAAAGAAAAATAAACTTAAAATATCTGGACCATCAAGATTTGTTTCTATAAATGTTCCTGGTTGCCTCATCCTGAGATGCAGGAGTGTGTCCACAGAAGAGCAACAGAGCTGGTGAAGGGTCTGGACCACCAGTCTGATGAGGAGCAGCTGAGGGAGCTGGTGGGGCTCAGCCAGGAGAAAAGAGGCTCAGGGGGAACCTTCTCATTTTCTACAACAATCTGAAATAGGTTGTAACCAAAAGAGGGTTGGCCTTCTCTTCCAGGTAACAAGGAATAAGATGAGAGGAAATGGCCTCAAGTTGTGCCAGGGGAGGTTTAGATTGGGTATTAAGAAAAATTTCTTCACTAAAAGACTTGTCAGTCATTGGAACATTGCCCAGGGACATGGTGGAATCTTCATCCCCAGAAACATTCAAAAAATGTGTACATGCGGCAGTTGGGGAGATGATTTAGTGGTGGACCTGTCACTATTAGGTTAATAGTTGAACTTGATGATCTTGGAGGTCTTTTCTTACCTTAATGATTTCTATGATCCTTTTGTTTAAAGGTAAAAGATACACATCCTGTCTACTCTCTTTTGTACCTCTTAGTACCTGCTGAATGTCATGGGATCATGGACTTATTCTATGGCCATATGTGGCAGGAAGTGCAATTGGGAAAGCTACAAAGAGTAGGAACACAGGTGGTTTTAGAGAAAATGTTCCTGGCTGATCAGCATCAAAAATTTACTGCATAAATGGAAAAACTTCCTCACACAATGCAAAACTAACCTGAGAAACTCATTGCTGTAATTGCCAAAACCTTGCCAAAGGATGAGAAAAAAAAAAAGAAGAAGAAAAAGGAAAAAATAAACAGGAAAAAGAAAAATAATAAAAAAATCATGGGATGTTTACAATGCCAATAAGACCATAATAGGGACATTTAGAAAGACAATAGTACTTATTAGGGAAAGAAAACAAGACTCTCACAAGAATCACACGTGTTGGAAAAGCTGTCTGTTTCAAAACAGGAAAAACCCTTTGGTGTAGCTAATGGCCAGATCCAGAGATGTAATTACACACAAGCTCTTTCAGCTGCAGTCCATGGAGTTGCAGTCCATTTTGAGCCTGATCTTAAATCAAATCTGTTCGCCTTCATCAAAGGTGATTGTTGATAGTGTAAACATCTGTCCTGGGCCAAAAACCTGATTCATTAACAGAACATCAGGAAAATTTCCTACAATGGACTGTGGTATAGCTGTTACTGAAGATTTTTTGATACTTCCTTGGAGGCAGCATTTACTGACCATTGACAGAGGCAAAATACAAGGCAGTCTGGACAAAGTGGTCTGAACAATTATACTACTTTCTTCTTCTTCCTGTTTCTTTTGGCTCTCCAGAAGTAGTTGTCAGTCTTATTTTAGTTTCAGAGGACCTAAAAAGTCTCCCAAGTGACTTTGCCATCTCTGTAAAGTGCTGGGAAGGGAGCATATGTGGGTGGAGAAGATGTTCTTGCATGGTCACAGGAGGGCTGGGCTGGCAGTCTCCTTAAGCACAACAGATTTTTCTGCTGTGCTTTTTTTTCTGTGCTGCAAAGGGGAGGGAAGGAATCTTTCCCCAGTTTAAGAAGTTGCGTTAATAGAAGTGTAGGGCAGAGGAGCCATCAGAGGGCTGCGTTGGCAATGCTGGTAGATGGGGAAGATGAAAGTGGCCTTTGCTCCTGGCTCCATGATGGACTTCTGTCAAGGCATTTCATTTTTTATGTGCTTCAGTCTGGCCCCCAAAAAGTGCAGCCAGTGTGGGACTCATCTCTGCAGGGCTTTGAGCATAGCAGGAAAAATGTATTAGGCAATGAGTAGTGTCATGAGGAATTGCCTGCTACCCAACAATATTACCTCTCCAACATGCCTACCTCCTCTTTTCCCTTTCCCTCCCTACACTGAGATGTCAGGGCATCACCAGGGACTCTTCTGTTTTCAGAAATAACAGGAGCTGCAGAGCACTTCAAAAAGTCTGGCTCTGTCCCTTAGGTGTCAAAGAAGGACCTCAGGTTCCTGGAAAATCTGGTCCCAAATGAGTGTAAAAACACACATTTTGTCAGGAAGTGAATAAAATCTCACTGAAATTAAGCCAGGGACAAAGATGAAAAAGCAGATGGCCCATGACAAACTGTGAGAACAAATTTGTTCGCATGACATGGGAATAAGTATGTACTCATAACAGACTATTACTCAAGAAATTTTGAAAGAGCACAACTCCACAGGAGTCATAATGGGATTAGTCACATAAAGCTCAGTCCAGCTAAGCCTGGTGTACTGTACCTGAAAGAAGAGAAACAGACCCCAAAAGAGACCACAATTAAAAAAGAAAAAAAGAAACAAATTCCAAAGAGATGCACAAGTTTATGAAGTCAGAAAAACTTTTAAGTGAATTAAAATCTGTAGAGTAGGTCATGGATTGTTATTAGTCTGTTTAAAAAGCAAGAGGCCAGAGGAAGGAGCCTTGCTGAAATGACTCAACCAGTTTGACAGCACAGAGACAGAGTTGGGGTATTTTTGGTGAAATGTCATGGACTCTGGAAGAGACTTTGCCATGTGCTCCATTACAGCATTGTTCTTGTAACCTACAATTATTTGCAATTATTTGCAAAATCCTTTTAAAAATAATTTCAATACGGAAGCCACAAATCAGAGGAATAGGGTTGATTTGGAATACTCGGATCTATTTTTCTTTTCAAATCAATATTTTGCACAGAACTCCTGACTTGAACAGGCATGTTTAATTACATAAAAACACTTCTGTCATTAAAGGGAGCAGCATCTCGATATATAAAATACTTTGATATTTTTCTACCTAGTAAGAGAGGAGTGGGTTCATAGGACACAGATGTGATTTGCTTTATATAAAAAATAATTAACAATAAGCTTGCATAATGTTTCTATGAATTTTCTATGCATTTCTAAGCTGCTCACCGAAAAGCGAGTGTTCAGAGATAGTTTAGATTAATTAATTAATTAATTAAAGGCTAGACTAGAGCCAAAATAATATCTAGACCCAAGTTCAGTTTCTGAAATCACATGTATGCAAACACCAGTCCTGGAGTGCTCACACTGATGCTTCTGTTCAGACCTACTCCACTGTAATGTCTGGTGGCCTCTTCACCCAAGCTGGTGACTTAATCCCTTTTAATCTTGCTTGAAACCCTTCTAAGATCCACTCAGCCTGGCAGTGGGAAGCAACCACTCCCTCTGAATCAAACCTGAGCAGCACAGGAGGGTTGGCTTCAGATTCAGATCCCAAAGATGGATTTTCTCCGTGCAAAAGCAGCACCGCCCTCAGTGACGCACACGCTGCTCTTGGGCTTTCATTTACCACAAGCTGTTGGGACTTGAGTTTCACTTCTCACCAGAAAGCGGAGGCAGGCGTATATTTAGACTTTATTGGGAAGCAGCTGTGAAATGCAGGAGGAGTGTGCACGCACTCGGTCCCGCGGGCACACACACAGACACCGACAGCTTTAGAGCAGCTGCACAAACCTGAGCAGAAAGGACAGGGCACAGAGGCCTCCTGCAGGTCACTGTCTCACCAAAGAGGCTCATTTCAGCATCGCAGTACCCTTATCATCGAATCACAATATCACAGGGTCATAGAACAGTTTGGGATAGAAGGAAGGTTAAATATTGTCTCGTTCCAACCTCTCTGCTCATTGCAGGGACACCTTCCACCAGACCAGATTGCTCAAAGCCCCATCCAACCAGGCCTTGAACACTTCCAGGGAAGGCACATTTTCTCTGAGCAAACTGTTCCAGTGCCTCATTACCATCTGAATAAAAAATTTCTTCTGATGTCTAGTCTGAATCCCCCTTCTTTCAGTTTAAAAGCATTCCCCCTTTTCCTATCATTATCTTTCCTTTTTAAAAGTTGCTCTCCCTCACTTCTATAAAACCCCTTGAAGCACTGGTTATTTAAATAAATAAATAAAGGACTGGCACTATTGAAATAGTTTGTAGTTAAGTCCTGACTCACTTGAAAGATTATCACCTTCTCAACCACAAGCTCATTCCTTGAAGCACTCTAGGGGCTCCAGGTTCTACTCTCCTCCATCTTAAACCTTTTCTCCACGGTTTTGTGCTTTCCAAGGGAACACAGAGGCAGCATTAACCATCTGCTCTTGAGATTTGATAGGAAATTGGCAGTCCCAAGAGGATTGAGCCAGGCTCTGCTCTGTGGGGCTCAGAGAAAGGACAAGAGGCAGCGGGCAGAAACTGGTGCCCAGGAAGTTCCACCTGACCATGGGGAAGAACTTCTTTCCTGTGCAGTGACCAACCACTGAACAGATTGCCCAGAGAGGGTATGGAGTCTGCTGCATTGGGGATATTCCAGAAATGTCTGGACACAGTCCTGTGCTCTGGGATGACCCTGCTTGAGCAGGGGGCGTGGACAAGATGACCCACCATGGTCCCTTCCAGCCTGATCCAATCTGTGATTCTGTGAAATTACTTGCTACATCTACAAATAAAGTGAGGAATCCAGCTCAACCAACTTGAGCTGTTTAGAAGCCCATCTAAGGTAGTTGACTTGCTCTTACCAGAAGTTCTGGGAGGGGAGGGACACTTCAGAGCATGATCCTTCACCCCTCTTAGGGACTTGATAGCTTGGAATGGCTTTACCCCAGAGGTCCTTATTTCTTGACTGGAGCCAAGACAACTGCCTCACGCTAGATGCCAGCTAAAGGGCTAATGTTAGATGAGCTGAATCCGTGGAAAGTCATGCTCCTTCTTTTCCCTCAAGATTTCTTCTTAACAGACCTTTCCCTCGTTAGCTGACAAAAGACTAAGGAATCAGAGTTTACAGCAATTTGGCTGCAAGGCAGATAAAATCAATAGTCAAACAAAAGCAGTTTAGATAGCCAAGGCTGCTTCTGAAGTTCAATATGCGATCATCTCATACAGCTGAATGCATTTAAAATAACTTTAGTTTGCCATTCTCACAGGGCAGACCATTAATCTTTTGGTCACATCCATCATCATGAGCACGAAAAGTACCAGGAAATCCTCTCCTGGAGGTGCTCATCTGGTCCCTCTCATTACTGAATTACCTGCCCTATCTACAGTCCCATGAGTTTTGGACACCCTGAGATCCTCTTAGAGGTGGCAGAGCAGAAGTTCATCCTACTTGCAAATGGGCAACACAGGGATGTACAATGGCTTTCCTTTTGGGAGATCCACAGTAGATAAGGAAGGTAGGGAATGTTTTTAAGCTGGGCGATCATTTTTGTGCACTGGTATAGTTCTCTTTTGCAATGTAGGCATTTTCAGATCGTGACATCCACACTCACGTTAGTTATCCAAAATTATTCCCAGTGATGTGATGAGGATAAATCTCTCTCATTCTGACAAGAAAGAGGTGATGATAGATCTATTTAATCCACTGGCTGCAAAGAAAGGCTTGGGAAGTGACTGTGCAGACAAGCTAAAGGTGACCTGAGGGAATGGCATGAAGCTGTATCGGGGAGATTTAGGTTGGATATTAGGAAAGGTTTCTTCACCCGGAGGATAATTGGGCACTGAAACAGACTCCCCAGGAAAGTGGTTACAGCCCCAAGCCTGACAGAGCTCAAGAAAAACTACAACACACTCTCAGGCACATGGTGTGATTTTTGGAGTGGACCTGTACAGGACCAGGATTTGGACTCAATGAACCTTGTAGGTCCCTTCCAACTCTGGATATTCTGTGACTAGAATCCCATCTCAGTCAAATAATCCTCCCGAAGGATGAGGCAAAGCTGCCTGTACACTCAATATAAAAGAAGTGACTCTCGAGGCTGCTCAGAGATATACATCTCATGCGTCGAAGCCTTCGTTTAGGAGGCTTTCCCTCTAAATGCAACACAGAAAATGCAGGGACTTCCAAGGAATTTCTTCACCAAGAGTTTTTATTTTAGCAGGATTTGATCCCAACCCAGGTTTTCTGAGTCCTGTATTAACTTACCCTGTATTATCTGAGTCCTTATTAACTTATTATTACCCCAGCTGGTGACATAAATTTTCTTCTACGCTACAAGCCTGCCTTGAACTGTCAGTCTTTGCATGTGGGAGTAGGTTACAGTATCCACCCACCTTCTGTGGACTGGGCGTTCTGGAGGATGCTGAATGACCAAGCACAGGTGGGCTGATATCTTTAGGGAAGGTAGCTGCACTTGTCTGAGCACTCTGTGTTCAACATCTCTCTTCTCTGCAGGCATCCATCTAACCCCAGTTAGCTCCAGCTCTGTCTAGATGTGGATTGAACATCCTCGCCAGTGATAGTGCACCTGGATGCTCCAGTTAAAACTCTTTCTGTGAGGGCTGTACAAAAAAAAAAGTGAAAATAATCAAGCACTAAAGTTGTGATGAGTTGCAATGAGAGAAGAAAAACTAGCATTAGAGAGGAAGGAAATAAAGAGAAATCCTGTTGTATCTGATACACAACAGTAGTTGCTTGCTCCATGCTTCTTCCTGCTCAGAACTCCCATATAACCAGGCTTTCTTAAACACACTCCAGTGATTTTGACCGTGGAGAAAAAATTGTTGACACTGCTTTGGGCAGGGTTTGTGACTGGACAGTCTGTAGGAGACCCTCCCAGCCTCAGTGATGCTGTGATTCTGCAGTCTTTGGATGCTGAACAGCTGGGTCAGACCCATCCTGACCATCAGTCGCTCTGGGTTCTATGATCTGAGCATTGCAACAGCTCCAACATGTCCTGGATACACAGGATCCATGTGCAGGTGTCCAAACGCCCATGTGAAATTTCTTAGATGGAAGTACAGGAGCCTGATCAAGCTGTGTTTAAAGGCTGCATCACATATATAAATCTTAAATAGGAGTTAGGGGGATGACAAAGCTGTGGCTTCTGATAGGGAAACCACACTGTTTGGAAAGGTTTCAGCCAAATGGAACAGCCTTTGGTGTCCAGATTTTTGCCTCTATTTTTGTCTGTATTAGTTGCTGCTCTTCTCATATCAACCCCAGTATCCCTTTGACCGTTTAAGAATCGTTTGTGGCAGATATTTGCCATGGTGCTAAACCAGATTACATCAAGGTTTGTCAAGCTTCCTCTGCTCTCTAATGTATGGAAAAACATTACACTTAATTTGGTTTGCTCGGGCAGTGTGGACAGGGATTAGCCATGCTATATATGGACCATAAACACTGTTCTGGTTAACACCACTGTGCAGCCAAACCTGAAACTTTCATCTCAGTCCTTGCAAACTTTGGTGGTTTGGATGGAAAAAGAACCTGTATTTGAGCTGTGCTTTCTTTTTGTTTTTGATTCGAAAAACCAAAGGCGAATCAATAGCACTTTGGAAGCCCAAAATCCAGGATCCTCAGCCCACCTCCAGTGGACAGGGATCGAGTGCCTGTGTAGGCAGGGACTTCATATTGGGAAGAAAGCCAATACACAAAGGAAGGAAACCATTTCAAGGAACCTGCAGTAACTCGCCATAAAATCTCAGGGACATAAAGGCAGACTGAGTTTTGTGTCATAATCCTCTCCAAGCAACATATGTGTCTGGTTAGGAACAACATAGTAGTCCCATGTGGGACAAAGATGGACTTTTTCTGGCTGCATGTCCAGCTGGTTTGGTATTAGGAATGACAGGGAAAAACCTTTGCTTTTGAGTCAGAATTTCAGTTTGCTATCTGGAATACCAGAGCAGCAAGTAATGAAAATGGATTTCTCACATCAGATTTTTTAGATGCCAGAAATAATAATAGCATAGTGTTAACACCTCAGTACTTGGCTTTCTCTAGGTTGTTTTAACCTAGATAAATTTATTAATTTGTGTCTTTGTATCCACAGCAGTGCCTTAAAATTTGCACTTAATTGCAGCAAAAGTAGTTTTAAAATCCATCTGTCTTACACTGACCATTCCTGTAGCATCTCACCACCTTTTGTATAATGTGTTCCCAGTGCTAAAATAAAGATGTACAGCGTGGTATAGTAATTCCACTTATGCAGATCTTCGAGGTTGTTGAAAAGGTAAAATTTTCTATTATATTTCTGGCTTTCAGAATGATTGTAAAAGTAGGATCATCCTTACCATAAAGTATTTAACAACTGGGCACAGTGAGTAGAGCACCTTGGACCATCATGTGGCTCTCCAAGCCCCTGTATATCCTCTAGAGGCTGCTCTTTCTTCCTATGCCGCATCTGATGGACTCAGTCCAAGCAAGAATGTTTCTAATGACCTTAGTGGACATCGGATGAGGTCCACTGAACTACTTCCAAGAGGGCACAAAGGTTAGGCTCGGATGCCCAGTGTCAACAATTTCTATCTCTTCTTTTTTGATTTTCATATCTGAAGTTGCTGAAGTGATCTAGGCAGGGATAGACATCAAAGTTTGATTGTGTGAACGCTGCCACGTTTCCACACATTAAAAGAAAATATTGAAGGGTCTAAGCCACCAGGTAGCTCTTATTGTGTTTGGTGTTGAGCTGTCCATTCAAACCAAAATGTTGACAACTGAGACCCCATGTAATGCACAAATTAACTTTAGCTCTGGCAGAAGCTGTCCAGCCCTCCCATCTCCACAGGACATCTGAGTCACTTAGAACATTACCATAGCTCCGTGGCTGGCCAGGAAAACACAGTAGGTAATTCACCACCTAATTCATAGCTATGAGATGCCAACCAGAAAAATGTTCAGGCCTGTCCAGAGGCTTTATGAAGAATGAGAGTGGAAAGATAATTTAGTTTTATAATATTTAGTTCATGCTTACCTACAATAGGCTCTTGTCTTATATTACATCTGTTCTTTT
The DNA here is from genome assembly GCA_013398055.1 of Ifrita kowaldi. Lineage (NCBI taxonomy): Eukaryota > Metazoa > Chordata > Aves > Passeriformes > Cinclosomatidae > Ifrita > Ifrita kowaldi. The sequence continues at coordinate 686,253 of VZRS01002382.1, forward strand.
CTAATGGGCCTACAGAGAGTATCACTGCCAGCTGATGAAATTTCCCCTTTCATCAAAGAAGGCTTGGTCTCATTGAGGGGACAGCAAGCAACAGCCTGTACGTAAGTCCATGTATGAATCAAGGCTCATGATGTATCTTCCTTGCAGATTCAGATCCTTGCACTCCTGATGCTCCACCTGCCGCCACTTCACCACCAACTTCTGAAGAACCTGGACCTTTCACAGCTCCAGCATCACCCTCCTGTTCCTCTGACACTGGTACCGCATCGTTTTCACCACCATTACCCACGTGTGTTGCAGCCTTACATCCAAAACCACCTCCCATTTCACCATCAACATCCACTTCTGCTGCCACTGTTCACCCTGGACTTCCTTCTCTTCCTGCCCCACCTGCCTCTACTCCATCCCTGCACCCTGGGATTTATCTGCCTGTTGTCCCACCCAGCGGTGCCACCCACCTCATCAACTGGCTGCCCTTCCTCGCCTCGGCAACGCTCGCCACCATTCAAGGCAAGGAGGAAGACCAGCCACCCATAAGCACAGGCTCCCTGGAAGGCATGAAGCCCTGCAGCAGCCCAGCCCCACACCCCTCCCATGAGGAAAATCCCCAGGCAGCACCTATGGGAAACAGTGCTCCGGGGGCTGCTTCCCCACCGCCAGCCACCCAGGCTGTGCCCGTGGGCTCCGAGGCGTCGGTGAACGTGAGTGACATCCTGGCGGAGCTGCGGACCATGAACAGCCACCTCTCCACCATCGCCCGAGCCCTGACCCGCCTGGCATCATCCCTGGCACCTCAGCAGGATGCTAGTGGCACCCCACCTCCTTAGTGCCGGGTTTCGCAGGGAATGGTGTTGGCCAGAGGAAAGGGACCCTCCCCAAACCTGCCCATACCATCAGAGTGGGTTCACTGCAGTGGCAGACACCGACCATGTCGCCCCAGTGGGTTTTCCTGTTTGTTTGTTTGTTTGCCCCTTGTAAATGGCTGCATATATTCAAAAATAGTTTTGTGGTCTTGTTAATAAAATTGTTTATATTTCTCATGCTCCTTTCAGATGCACTCGCTCCCTTCCTCTCACCCATTCACCACACAAACACTGGTAGGAGCTGGTGAGGTCTCACACAGAAAATGCTGGGAATCTGAAGTGGTGAGAAGTTACCCACGAGAAAATGCTCGAGGACGTGACAAAACCAGTCTGGGCAATGTGGGGGGACGCAGAAAGGAAAGGACACAATGAAACTCTGAAAAATCTCCCTGTTTCTCCCATCCATGCTGCATGGCACAGCTCTGTTGAAATTGGAGCCCTTCCCAGTGCACTAAATCTCAGGGGTAATTGTAACTACCAGAGCAGGTACACGTCATGATAAATTGTTCAGAAAAGTGAACAGCAAAGCAGCGTAGTTGTCTAAGCAGCACTGGGGCTGAACAGCTACCAAACAGCCTCATCCACCTCCTGCCCTCCAAGAGAGTGAGAACTGAAGGTGCTTAGCTCAAGCCAATCTGTCTTATTTCCTCGGGGTTCTTCAAGGGCATAAACAGGCCAAGCTAATTTACATTTCACCATCTTTTCCCTATTTCCAAGGTGCAGCAGCTTGCCTAAAGGTGGCATTGAAGGTGTGAAACCTCAAACAATCCTCTTTGTAGATGGAGAAGGATCTCTTGGACATTAATCCAGGATTTGCTCCTCCCAGATGTTTGACCTGTAGAGCAGCTGGTGAGGTACCATCGGACAGGTGGAGGCACCAGAGCAGGCAGATGAAGGTTGGGATGTGCTTGGAGCTCTGGGAGAGCCCCTGGAAAGAGAACAGCTCTGGTAGAGCTGTTCTGTGCATCTCAGCCACAGTCTGCCCATAGTGCAAACAACCAGACCAGGTTGTCCCCGTCCACAGTGTCCCTGATCTTTAAGATTCCTTCCAACCCAAATCATTCAATGATTTTATGAACCATCAGTCAAAACATTTTTTCCTACAGGTGGGCCAAGCACAGGCCCAGTGGCGGCTGAGCCAGGCTATACTGCTGCTCTGCCTTTCATCCCAGGGGATTAAAATGAAACACATGCTCACGGCAAACAGAAGAAAATAAAGGTCTCTGTGAAGCTGTGTATGATCTCGCCTTAATTTATCTATGCAGCCCTCAGATATCAGGATCTGAGGCCATCTCTAGGAAAATCCCAGACAAACAGACAGATCGCTAGATAAGATTAAAGAGGAAGTATTCAGTCTATTTGCAAATATTTCTGTTACAGATGAGCCTAAGCCACAAAGATTGAATCAATATACAAACTTCCCCAAAGCTCAGGTGTATTTGAATTTGAGGCTTTGGTTACTGCATATGTATTTATATATAAACCTATCCATATTTTTGAGTCTTTGCCTGAAAGACAAAGGAATTGTCCTGTTCAATCATGGCATTTTTTTCTAGCCTGATCAGACTTTTTTCCTCTGCTATGTTTAACAAAAAAGGTGAAAAACCCCAGCCATTTCATAGATATCCTATACTACCTTTTAAGTTTGTGTTTAAATATGTGTTTCAACTAAAAGAGATAAAAGGAGTATTTTTAAAACATTATGGCTTTTGATTTGGCCATTGCAGTTCTCTTAGCATAAAAAAGCAAAAATAAAGAGAAGTTTATCACTTTTCCTCCTTTCATTATGAAATATAGGCCAGGAAAGAAAGGGGAAAGCTTTATGATAAAAAAAAAAATTAAAATGAGTAATTTACATTTTTACCATCTTTCCCTCTTTCAACTTAAGTAGTAAATAAATACCATATTCCCCACTGTTAATAGTTTTGCTTGATTGATCCTGCTGTTTTCCAATTGTAACCTTTCATGGCCTAATGCTGATGAAAATATCAGTGGCATTTTCTAGATCTGTGCAAGACACGCAGCCATAGCTTCAGAAAGTCTTACTGATGCTTTATCAACCAAGGTTAGAACTGACTTCATTTAGGTGTCTACGGGATTTGGGTACAGTTTCCATGGCATGCAAATCCATAAAAAGCCTGAAGAAGTTGCCTATATTCAGCTGCGAAGGCAGTGTTCTTCGTTCTCAAAGAAGCTATGAGTGTAATCCAGCTGGCAGGGAGGGAAAAGTGCTATTCCTGAGCCTCTTCCTAAAGGAACGAGATTTCTGTGGTCTCATAGCCAAAGATATTAGATGCTGAACACCTTTTCAGTCTAGACTCTGAGCTGTCTGGTCCTGTGGCATGCTGGCAACAAAGCAGGACCAGAGCCTGTAGCCCGAAGCAGCAGATTTTGGATCGACTTGGTAACCACTGCTGGCTCCCACAGGTCACAGCAGCTGGCTGTGGGGCCAGTGAGGCAGACAGAGGCTATCTGTAGGCAGGGGCAGTCCCTGCACCCTGAGCTACCCTGAGCCCAGCCAGGGCTCTTCTAATGCCACAGCTCCCCATCTGCAAGGTCTCCTGCAGGGTTTGTGCCCAGGCCATGTGAGTAAAAACCCAGCTCAGATAGGTCTGGGCAGCCCCACCATGGCACAAAAGGGCTTCACTGCCATGCTAAGAGGGCTCCTGCCCACGGGCACCTCATTCAGCAAAGTGCATTATTCTCTACTCAACACTCACATCCCTTGGGAATTACTCCCTCAACTTAAACCTCTTAAACACTGCAAGAAACAAATGGTTGCTCTGACTGTATCACGTTGCTGGCAAGAGTTTTACTCAGCTTCAGGTTTTGTTTGCCCTTCTTGGCTTTCATCTGTCCCCATCCCAATCCAGTTTGGTTCTAGCAGCCCCACTGCTGCTCTCTGTGTGCTCAGTAGCTTTACTGGCACCTCTGAGCTGCTGCTCCACACGTGCTATGCTGCCAGTGAAAAGCTGGAGTGCAGCTTACAACAAAAAAGTCTCCTAAAGCTCCTGAAAGTGACAGCAGAATGGCTGAAGAAAGGCAGAAACCCCAGTAGAGCTGGCACCGTGCCCCCACTGTTCCCCAGAACATGTGGAAATGACAAGTCCGGGTTGCTCCAATGCCACAGAGTACATAACCCATGGAAAAGAGTTCAAGAGACTTTCTTCTCTAAATTATTCCTTTTGATTCAGCTCAAAGAGTGAGGGGCTGAAAGTTACGGTGCCTTGGTGAGTGTTCAAAGTCCTGTGTGGAAATAAGCTCATCATCTCACACTCCAGGGGCTGCTAAAATATTAAAAATACCCTGCTGGCCTTCTCTCCCTTGTGACATCTTCAGTCTCTCCTTCTTCTTCCTCTTCCACAGCCTTGTTATTTTCCAAGGCAGGAATTTACAGGGCAAGATGTATTTTAAAATTGACAGATGCTGCTTTCCTTTTCTACTAAAAAGCCCTGACACACTCTGGATGAGAAAATTTAAAGGCTGGAGGCCAGGTTGTTAAGAGTCAGCATTGTGACCAACACAGCCCTTTGTGGCCCTCCCATCAAAATCCCAAACACACTGATCCCATCTTTCACAGTTTCTATCTGAACAAGTGTTGAGGATGGGTTTCAAGTCACCACACCTGAATAATCTAAACCTTGGTTTTGTAGTTCCTCTACAGCCATGGGCTTTCAGCTTGCTGTTCATCTCAGCCTAAAAAAGGCATTTAAAATATAGAGGAAGGCATTTAACTTCTGGCAATGCCCATCCCTCTCCCCAGACTATAGATGACTCATGTAATCCAGATGCTTGACTTCTAGGTGGCTGGGAAGTAAATGAAATAAATCCTCTGTTGGTAATTGCAGTTCATTTTAAACCAGTGAAACATTAATATATCACATTTATTTGAATCACAATAGAAGTGTGAGGAACTGGAAGAGGGGAAATGGGAGCTCAAGAAAATAGGATTGACAGTAAAACTGGAAGCCCCCACAAAATATCCAGCTCCAGACCCATGCCAGGAATTATCCTGTGCCAGGAGAGCACCCAGAGGAACATCCAGGTCATTCCATTATCCCGGAGAATTAAGTTCTCAGGATGTGGAACTGAAAGCTAAACAACTTCATGGGGTTTGAGTGATGTACTCAGTGTCTCCTACTCCAGCAGGAACTATTTAAGGAGGCAGCAGGCTGTACAATATTGTATTAGACTGCAACTCAAGAAGGTGGGAGAAATCACAGGTTTACACAGGAGAAATAGGAAGCCGGGTGGTTTTTCACTTTGTTTTCTCTAGCACACATTGTTCTTCCAATATTTGTACACACATTTACTGTAATGACACTCAAATCTCCCAGTAAAAATAATTTACAAAGAAGCATTGCTGGCGAATGCATTCCTTCCCATTAGCCCAGCTGCGAGCTGGCAGCTCAGAGCCTGGGAGTGAGCTCCCTCCTCCAGACAAGACGGATTTCCATCGCAGCTCTGTCTGGGAAGCACAAAGCAGGTACCCTCTGCCAGATGCCCCTGTGGACATCCACATCTGCCCACAAAGCCATAGGGTCTATGCCTCCAGCTTCCTCCCAGACCTTTCACTACAGCATTTTGCAGAGTTCTTTGGGTTTCTGTTCAATTTGTTTCAGTCTGTGAACTACTAACCAGGACACCTGTGCCAGGGACTGGCTGCACCCATAACCACAGGGCTGTATCCTGAGCCCACAGCTGCCAGCCTGGCGGGAGATCCTCTTTGGATGCCACAGGGTAAAAGATGCTACACCACGAGTGTGGGCAAGGCTACCCTGTGGCCCTGACTGTCCCTGTCCTGGGTTGTGTGTGCAGGGGTTATGCTGGTGCATGGCTGTGCTTGTGAGGGCACAACCGAGTCACCCAGCCAGGGACCAAAGGCACATACTCCATATTCATCCCATGGGCTGGGAAGCCCCTGCTCACATCACCCAAGGATGCAATAGAAATGCAGGGTCTGCCCAGCCCCAGATAGCTGTGGAGCCCACTGTGCCAGAGGAACACTGAGGCAGGCAGCACTGCTCCCAAAGTGCGAGAACCTGAATAGACCTGGACAAGGGTCTTTCCAAGGGAGACTGCTTTAAAAAGTTAAAAAACACCATATTTTGTATTTGCTCAGGTGTTTCTGGTCATCTCCCACCTGGTGTTTTTCTTCCTCTTGACAGACACTGAAACCCTGCTCTTGGCTTAGCCATAAAGAGTTAGGCATGAGATATTCAGTACTGGACTTACAGGAAATAAAGGTGATGTACTCTGGGCTTTCAGATGTCATAGAATCACAGAATGGTTTGGCTTGGAAGGGACCTTAAAAATCATCCAGTTCCAATCCCCCATCATGGGCAGGGACACCTTCCATGAGACCAGGTTACTCAGAGCCCCGTCCAGCCTGGCATTAAAGGATGAGACTCTGTCCTTTCTCCTGGGTGTCCCAGGACTGCGGCACTGAGTGAAGGTATCCATCTGCTCCTCCATAATCCTGATTGTTCTCTGCTCCCCTGCCATTTTACTCCTAACCTGTACCTTTCCAGAGCAAGGAATATGTTTTTGTTCTCCCATCATTCAAAGCTTAGCATGGAAAGGGATTTTAAACACCATAACAGCAGAAGGTAGTTATTAATAACAAGTGATATCATGAAACCGAAATCTTCCTCTCAACAAAGAGGAATTCAGTGATGTAGAAGTTGAAGACAGAAGTGCACCACAACCCCTTGCTGGGTTCTGTTCCAGGCTCTCTAAAATAAGCCAGGCTGAAACAGTAACTTCTCACTACTGCTTTTTCTTGTGGAAGTGGTTCCCAGACACTTGCTGTACATCGTATAATGTCAACATCTGATTTGATCCACATCGTTCCCATCTACCACTCAGCCTGGATTTCCCATTTATCTTGAACTTTGGCTGAAATCTCATTTTATTCAGAGAAAGGTCTTACTGGAAAAGCCTTCATGGAGAGCTTACTACTTACAACTGTAATTCAAAACATATTTTGAACAGAAAATTGTGGATCTCCACTAGCTGAAGCCCTTGGTGAGTCATGGTGATGGCAACAAATTGTTTTTGTCACAAAACAAAAATAAGAGGCTCCTGAAAAAGTCTGAAAAATGCCAAAGACTGTTTCTATTTCTTAATATTTATTTTATTAAAGATATCAAGCCACACCAGTAGTTCAAGAAATAATTGAAGCATTTTGCTTCCTCTGCATTGCTACTTTACCCATTTCCTCAAATTATTTTGACAGTATTTATTTTGGGTCAATAGAAAATGACATTTTTTCTCCCTGTCAGCAGAAGCAAAACATCAGATACTCATGTGGCTCTGCTAGGAGAGTACAGTGGATTCTTAGGCTAACTTGGCTATCTGTGAGTGGAAATCCAAACCCCACAGTTTCTCCCAGATTCTTCAAAGTAGTGAAAGTGTTGGTGACGCCAGTCTGGTGTCCCAGGTCCATGACATATGTCACCAGTGAGGTGGTATATGGCTCTATTCCCAACCTTGATTGCGGAGGGAACTCGCAGGCCTTTAGGTGATATAAATTTCCATGGGACTTAGAGCTTGGATTGACCAACCAGGCCAGTTTGATCTGTTCCAGGTGGGACCTGGCTCCATGTGTTTTAGTAAATGGTGGTTGACATTGGACTTTTCAAGCCATGCCAACGGACACGTGATTAAAGCTTCCAGGGGTTTATTCATTTCTTCCATATAAAACTATGGCAATTTGCACATTTAATGTTAATTCTGTATTGACTATCACTCTTGGGAGGTAAGGATGTCATTATTTTTTAAACACACAGGGCTTTACTTGATCAGACTCATTTGTTTCCTCTGATGGAAGAAAAGGGCCTGAGGTGGAGAGAAGTTAAGAGCTGACTAGGAGGTTTTGACTGAAGTAGTGGGATGAACGTGAGCCAAGGAAAATTTAGGCTGCACATCAGGAAAATTTTCCTAACAACGAGGTCTATTACTACGTGAAATGGTTCCCCTTAGGGAAAAGGGGGAAGCTGACTAGACAAAGCAATGAAGAACACATTGTAGGGGGCAACCTTTAAACAGTTGGGGAATGGACCAAGTGACCTAAGTGCATTTTCCATCTCTGATTTCTCTGACTCAATCATTGCAAGGGTACAGTGTGGAGTATATGACTCCTGCTCTCTGCCACATCGGTGCTGCTTGGGAACACTTCCCACAAAGCCAGTCCTCAGGATGCAAAGGACACCGGAGCTCTGACCTCCAGCCTTCTTCACTGAGGTCTACCAGGCATAGGCTGCTCTTGCTGGGACCTTTGGCTACCCAGGGACCAGAGGGTTCATGAACTCAGGTCATTTTTAACTGGACTTTTTCATTCTTCAACTTCATTTTTCTTTGCCTTTTTTTCCCCCTGATTTCTTCCTCTTATATAGCAACGCTTTTTATGCTCAGAAATCACTAAGTTGCTTCAGAGACAAGCTCAAGCTACACAGAAACCTGACACAGAGGTGGAATTTCTGAGCGCCTGGTGATGCCCATGTGACAGCTGTCAAAGTAGCAGACACCCAGGACCAAACCAGGGGACTTCAGAGCAAAAAGCTGAACTTCAGGTGCCAAACCAGCTTACGATGCAACACTCATGTCCTCATTTTCCCGACTGAACTGGACTAGATGAGCCAAGGAATAGCTGATCACTGTTAAAGGGTTTACCTTGGTCAAAGAAAATGTGACTCTCAGTAAGGAGGAAGAGCTATTCTTCTTATCCTTGAATCCTGTGTGTTTAAACATCAATAGTCTTCTGGTAGAGTTCCTCAAAGTTTTTGTATAAATCTTCTTAAAAATCAAAAAAATTGATTCAGCCATAAATTTCTGCAGGAAGGACCTGTTTTATTACAAGTTCACCCAAAGTTTCCAAGTGCTCATACTCCAAAAGGCATCTTTTATAATTTTTTAAAAGAAATATCATAATGGTTTCTTGTGTTGTTTTGTTTTGTTTTGTTCTGTTTTGGTTTGGTTTGGTTTAAAAGCAGGCTCTTTTCAAATTTTAACCAATTAGAGTAAAATGAAAAGAACTCTTGCTATAACTCAGGGAGCTGATTTTCTTTTCCTCTCAGAAGAATGTTTTAATATGCCCAACCTACAGTGAGCTTTGTGTCTGAGTATTTTTATCTCCTTTAAAAAAAAAATTAAAAATATCAACATTTCCATAGAAGAGAAAAATACCTCCCTCTTTGGCTTATTTATTGTTTGAGCAGGAATTGGTTGAAAATATAGGCAAGATAATGAAAGACCTTTTTTTCTGTGCCTATGCTGGAAAACCTGTATTTATTCTTAGTTTAAATATGGCCCTGAAAACACATGTTTTGAAAAAATAATAGTTATATTATAAGACAAATTCAGCGTACCATGAATGAAGCTGGAGGAGCTGTGTAACTTTCTGACACAGACTTCATTTGTGCAAGCTGGATTTAGTTTTTCTTTCGTCAGCCTCAGCAGTTTTTATCTCTGCAGTCTCAGTTCACATCTATTTCCTCTCTGTGCAAGGTATGTGCATGAATGTGGGGACATCTAACAATGAAAGAACAGCTTCAGGGAAGAGAAGAGCAAATCAGCTCTGTATTCACTGAGAGCTGACAGCAGACCATAAAAATAGATATGAAAACGCAAAGAAGAAACGTCTGAAAAAAGCTTCCAGACAAAGTGATTACTTCTATGCGTTAAAAAAAAAAAGCCAATGGAGTCATTAGAAGTAATGACTTTAGAAAATACACTGGGACAAGACAGGAGAAATATCACTTACAGGGGAAAAAAACTGTCCATGTCAGTAACACCTCTATCAACACCACTTTCGTTTTACCAGTTCCTGTCTAGCCAGGAACTAATTTCTTTACAGTTACTGAAGCAGAGTAACCACAAATCAAACAGTAGGAAAATGATAACCTGCTGAACTCCATAGAGGCCTCTCGGCTGGGTTTGGTGACATCTGAACTGTGCTTAGACAGTTGTGAAATGTCTAATGTGGGGCAGTCAATCAGGCTTTGCCCCTGAACTTGTCATTTTGTCAGACAAAGTGGGAATAAAAAAAAAAAAAAAAAAACCCACAAATATTTAGAAAAGTTAAAACTGCTAAAAATTATTTATGAGAAAAAGTTGGATATTTCTTGAAAGGTGACGCTAGAATCCTTTAATATATTATGAGAATATGAAGCATGAGGGGGAGTATAAAGTGCAGGGAGACACCCTGTTTGGAGGAGTTTTTCAAAGTTATGTTCTGTTGGCTCAGGCTGCACCTCACTGAAATGAAACTTAACAGGCCAATAAATACAGCACTTCTGAAGAAAAAGAAGAAGAAATTGTACTAAACTCTGATTATGCTGACATCAGCTGGCCTATAAATTATCGCCCAATAAAAACTATCAAGATGTGAACATAAATCTCCCAGATATACATTCCAGGACAATAATTCTTTTATATATATGTAAAATCTGAATATTTTGTATTGTGTTCATGCAAAGATCTGTTTCATCAGCTTCAGCTTCATCTTTAGGCTTTTTTTACACTCACTCCTCTCTATAAGAATATCTCTACTTTTAGAGATTTCCTTCTAGAGCACCTTTAATGACTGGAAGTTATAATAAAATATTTGGTCCATAGCTTTGGCCAGTATAAATTATTGTTTTGCACCAAAGTCAAGGTATCAAATCTAATTTACATTGGATAAAGATATTCTGAATTTATTTGAATGTCTCATTCATTACTATAGAAAGCTATGATGTAGACTCACCATGGTTTTGTTGATTTCTAGGAAGCAATGGAAATTTGTGCTGCCTGGAGGTCTGTCTCTACACAACAGAGAAAATTATCTGACAGGTTCTTGGTATTTCTTGGAAATCAGAGGGATGTCCCTCTCTGTTGGTAGTTTCTTCATTCACATTGCTTTAAAGTGGAAATTTCAATGAACATGGAGGATTTGTCTCTACAGTGGCAATTATTGAATTACTAGAATAGTTTGGGTTGGAGGGAACTTTTAAAGGTCATCCAGTCCAGTCCTCCTGCAAAGAATAGGGAGATCTTAACCCAAACCAGGTTGCTCAGAGCCCTGTCCAACCTGATCTTCAGTGTTTGCAGGGACAGGGCCTCCACCACTTCTCTGGGCAGTCTGTTCAGTGTTTCACCAGCTGCCTCATAAAAAATTTCTTTCTTATATCTAATTTGAACCTGCCCTCTTTTATTTATAAACCATTACCCCTTGTATTGCTACTGTCCTCATCTTTCTTTAAAGCTCCCTTTAAGTATTAAAAGTCCAATAATGGAATAAAAGGGCAAGACAAAAGACATATTTCAATATGATCTCCTCCTTGTAAGAGATCTCAACAAGGCTCTGAAGGGTATATTTTTATTTTTCCATTGTGGTGTGTATATATATGTAAATAGTCATGATCAGAGTAGAGGCCTCTTGAATAGAAAGGAATATCTGGATATCTGGAAACAGCTTGCCCAGAGAAGTGGTAGATGTCTTGTCCCTGGAAACATTCAAGGTCAGATTGGACAGGATTCTGAGCAACCTGGTCTAGCTGAAGATTTTTACAAGGGCATGTAGTGACAGTACAAGGGGTAATGGCTTTAAACTTAAAGAGAGTCAACTTAAAATAGATTTAGGAAGAAATTCTTTACTGCAATGTGAGTGAGACACTGAACAGGTTGCCCAGAAAAGCTGTGGCCGCCACATTCCTGGAAGTGTCCAAGGCCAGGTTGGATGGGCCTTGAAACAACCTGGGATAGTGGAAGGTGTCCCTGCCCATGGCAGGGGGGTAGAAGGAGGTGATCTTTAAGGTCCCTTCCAAACCAAACCGTTCTGTGATTCTGTGATGTTCACAGTGTAGCCTGGTAGGCTCCTGTAGATAAACTTGATTTTGTCAGTGAACTGCTAAGTCTAGGAAGCCGCAGTTTCCAAAATTAACGGTAAAATAAGATGAAAAATCATAATGAGAGGAAAACAAATCATGAGAACTCAGTTTATTATCTGTCTCCTGTGTCTGAAAGATGCTATCTTTACCTCTCAACCTCTCCCACCATCAGCTGGGGAGATGACTGGGAGCAGCACCAGCTCAGATGGAGAGCGTGCCACCCACTGAGTAACTGGTACTGCTTCCTGTTGGCACAGCCCCTCCTGGTAGGAGCTGTTCTTCTGCTGAACCTCCCTCACTTCTTCTTACGAATAGAAAGCAGAAGTGATATGAGTCACCTCACAAGATCACCTGCTAAATTCTTCTCCTGTGGTCTTGAGCCAGATGTCACCTGCTAATAATGAATGTGAAGATAGAGCTCTTCAGGATATTGCTCAGAATCAGAGACTCTTTCTTCAGGATTAATTTCCTATGGAAAAGCAATAAATATCAAAAATATGAGTGCCCACTTCTCAGGAGCCCCAAAATTCTGAAATTTATTGTCTTCACAGAAACCTAACCACTGCTGTTACTCACCTCTAGTGAAATAAAATCCATTTCAAGGAAATAAACCACATATTAAATATTCTTTTGTTCGAACAGGAGTTAAATGACTTTCAAATTTATCTTTAACAATGTGTATTCAGGCACATTTTCTGTCTTGTATAAGACCCTCCCAAACTTAGAAGACTTGAGTCTTCTCTTCTTCTAGACTTGAGAATATGAGAGTCTTCCAGTAGAAGACTAGCCTCCATCTCCAATGTCACTCCAATTCCTTTTTTCATATCCTGAATTATTGGCTGAAACAATGACTGAAACCATGAAATCGTGACAGCCTGCACACTGGGAAAAGACAGCTGACATAGCTTCAGCACTTGCTAGTTTGCATTTGTCCGCCATTCTCATAGTGGTAACTTCTAACCAAAGATTCACAAAGAAAATACCCACATCTTCCACACTGCCACAGCCCATGCAATGTGGGTCTTTTGAGCTGAAGTGCCCCCACATCTCTGGGACTTATGAGTGAATCTGGAATTTTTGTAGAAATTGTAATCTGAGAGAAAGTAAGAAGAAAAGTGGCTTTCATCTTTTATACTCATCAAGTCTGGGACAGCTTCCAAATCAATGAGTACATGCACTCAGTTTTGTCTTGGTTTTTGAGTTACAACCATGAAATAACCAACTGAGACCCATAGATTTTAACAAACCAAAGTAAAAAACAATGTGGTCTTTGAAATTGCTTTCAAATCTGTCTATGGGTTAAACACAGAGTTTTTTGCCTTTGAAAATCCTTAAGCAAAGACGCCTTAGCCTCTGAGGAATGACATTTTATTAATGTGCATGCTTGTGTATGTTAGCGTGTGCATGAATATATGAATAAAAGTATAGGCAACTATTATACAAATACTTCTTATAAAGACGTAAGTTTATGGAATTAAAAACAGTAGCCTCAGTGTTGTATCTCTGAACATGTAGTATATGTCAGAATTTAGTTGATATGCACCATTCAAGAACACATTTATCACCCCAAAAGCATTCCTTATTTTATACTCTTACTTCCTGTACATTATTTCAGGCAGTCGTAATTTCATAGGCATTTATTTTGACTTGTTTTTTAAGTGGTAGAAGAAAGAACAGAATCAGGATATAATGGCTGGCCAAACCCTGATGTCTTTACTTAGATCTTACTCAGATAAAACTGCTCAGGACTTCTACCTGCAGAAAGACCACAGGAATTAGCCCTACAAATGGTTTCCTCCCTTCCAAGAGGTAAATATATATCTTTGTTCTTTTATCTGTTTGTTGCCAGGGTGACAGGCTTATGCAGTTTGAGAGTACAACAGTAAGGCCTTAGGGTGTCACTTTAAGATAACCACACACTCAGTTTTCTGTTTAGCTTCATTATTTTATTTTTAGTTTTATTCATAGCAATGTGCTACTGAAAAATGCCTATTGTCAGCTCCATGTGTGTTTGCCAACATTAAAAAGTATAATCACGATAAAAGAAAAGCCAGGAGCTATTCCACCTCCCACATGCCAAAATTAACAAACCATAGCAGAAATTAAAATCAACAATATTTTACTGTCCTCCTTCCCTTCCTTCTTCTCTTTATCCTCTACATCCTCCTTCCTACGAGCTATCCGGATTTCTTTCCAAATGCCTGAATAAATGAATAACATGCAGCATGGATGTTCAGTTGATGTTGCAAAAACATAATTTTGGCCCTGTTTTCATACCACTGACAATGTGCACAAGGAAGATACCCTTTTTCATACTAAGAATTCTCTTTTTCTATATAGTGGTGCATAACTTCTGTATGGTCATCTGACAGAGGGAAACACAAGCCTTGCCTTTTCCATGGACTTTGGAGGCACAGAAATCTGCAATTACCTCTACAGCCTATAGTGCCCCTTGAGTTTTTAGTGGTCCTTCTAATTCAGACCTGTATTTGAGGTAAGGATTTTCTTTGTAAAAAATAGTACCCAAATGTTTTGATTTTCCAGTGAAGAAGTTCCATCACAGGTCTTAGAAGTTAATCACATGTCACATATTATTCTTTCTTGAAATTCTATTTCACTGTGGAAGGCTGGAGACCAGATCCAGACACAAAAAGCCAAGGCAACTTGCAAGATTTCTATCATGTCTTGAACCACAGTAAGTACACTTTCTATTCTTACTCACAATTTTCTTATTTAAATCCAGGCTCCGAGTCTTTGTGTTGCATCATGGTGAGCTCATGTTCAGATGATTCTCTGTGATTTCCAGACCTTATCTGGAAGCAACTCCTGCTAAGCCAGATCCACCCATGTTTTATGGTGTTTATATTCTTTGGGTAGGATTGGGTCAGTTTAAATCCTGACCCGCAGGATTTAGATATCAAAAATCCAATTTCAGACTAAGCTAGCATCCAATCTGCTTGTTTTTCTACTTCATCTACTGTCCACATCTTTTTAGCCTGAAATATCCTTAGATTCTTAGCTATAGCTACTCAGATATTCATGCTCCCAGGACCTGTCTCTGGCTGGGTGTCAGTGAGAACTCAGTCATGTACACATGCCTCTAGTCTTTATGTAATCCCCCAGAGAATCTTTAAAAGCAGTTTTTATCTAAATAATGATGTAATCTTTCACCTTTTCCTTTGCAGAAAATGATGCCCCAGCCTTCACTCTTCGTCCCACCAACTGATGGTGTGCATAGACAAGCTACATGAGCAGTGACTTGGGAAAGTGAGTTGAACTGTCTGTGGTGAATTTGGTCCTATAATTATTGCAGTTGCTTTGGCATCCTAAAACAACTCTACAGATTCATCACATACCTTAAGCTTTCAATTTGTCTTCCTCTTTTCTGCACAGAGCTGCTGTAAGGCTGCTTGATGAAGCTGGAGAAATGCTCAAAAGCCACAGGATCAGGCAGCAGGGTCCTGTGGCTAACTCTAAATAGCAAAGGAAACTGAAAAAAACCATGTTTTAACCTATGCTGGGCTGCACAGTGTTCTTGTCCTGTGGAAATTTTGCCTGTTCAGCATTGCTTGGCTAAACTCACAGCAGGGTCCACACATCGAGAGAAAGAGATGGATTTGTGTTTCCAGAAAAGGCGGGGAGGCAGTTGCAATTTCAACAGCTTTTCAAGTGTATTTAAGTCACCTGAAGTATGGCCCCATGTGGCAAAAGGCAGTTTGGCCTGGGCAGTGTCAGGACACATTGGATTCAGTGAGTTTTCTCAGTAGCCTATTATCACTGGACCGCCCGGAGCGCTGGGATACCAACCCTGGCTGTTGTAGACCCAAAGGAAGAGCATTCCAGTCCTTGTTTGGATTCCCCTCTACTTTGCAAACTGTTGAGCTGAAGCACGAAGGTATGAAAAACATTCAGGAGAGATGGACAAATCCCATGAGGGCCCAAAAATGTCTTTATCTGAGAAAGCTGAGGGCTTTGCCATCTCCCACTGGCGCCCAGCCACATGTGGTGAGCCAAGACAGGTGGTCTGCTGGGCTGGAAGACACACTAAGACAGTCTGGTCAGCCGGACGCGCTGGCATGAGGAGTTCAGTGAATGGGACTCTTCTCCTTGCACATGAACGAGTCCAGTGCAGTACAATGGGGTACTGTGCTGCTGAAGAAGTTGTTCTTCGGGTGAGACATTAGACTCATAAAACTCAGTGGAGGTCCTGACCACTTTGTGGGCATTAAAGATCCCATGACTTCTAGCAATGACTTTGGTGTCCTGGCCACGCTCCAACTTGGAACACTTTGTCTCACTGGACTCCCTATACAGCTCCTATTCAGAAATGTTGTCTTCACAAAGTCTACGTTTAGATGAGCTCATGTCAAGCTGCCGTTTCAAAGTTGATGCCAAAATGGAAAAAGAATTGTAAAAACAATTAGCGATGATTACTGATAATTACCTACACATGGTTGGTGCACCAGACTCAGAGAAATACCTCAGAATGAAAAATGTCATGTAAATATAGGGTGTTGCTAAGTCTCTGGCTGGGGTTTTGAAACACTCAGAACTGTACGCATGGAATCACATATTTTTTATCAGAACAAGAAGTGCTGTCTTGGTGCTTAAGATCTTGAATTCAGATTGTGAACTGGGTAAGTTACCAGTAATGCTTTCAAAGATATGAGATCCTTCGAGAAAAGACTTTCTAACAAATTCTAAAGTGGGACTTGAAGCAGCCTACTTTGACAAACGGAGCTTTGGATCACGTTCATCAGTGTAGGAGGAGGTGCCCACCACACTTCCCTCCACCATTTGGAAGAGCAGGTCAGACACTGGCAAAACCAGGCCACTAAGTCTGCTAGAGGCAATTTAAATACAACACATCAAGATAACATTTGCTTTAAGCTTTTCATTTTCACAGCCTTACGCAGTGAGAGCGGCTTATGAAGCCTCCCATTTAAAGCCTGATTTGTGATTTATAGTGGTTTATAACAACACTAAAACCTCCCACAAAAGACAAATTAATACTCAGATGCTTTTTCAGCACCTCCTTTGAGAAAAAGAGTTTTGAGCCAGTGCCAAGGTGTGGGAGGCAAGTATTTCTACTGAAACACAAATGGGTGGCAAACTCTGGAATAACATTTTGGCATGAAATACATGCTACATTTTTGGAGTCTTTTCTCTTTAAAATGTCTGAGCATTTCAATTTAACAAATTAAACTTTCCCTAATAAAATGAGTTGGTCAAGAAGAAAAGAAGAAATTTAAGAATAGTCTCCTTAAATGTTTTTTGCACATTTGTGTTTAAAGCCTGCTGCCTGGTCTGCCTCTCAGTTCATGGCAGTTCCAAATACGGAGTACTTGTTTTGGCTCTAGGCTTACTATTATATTGCCATTAAAATTCCAACTAAATCCTCCAGGTTTGTAATTAGAACTATGGAGAGACCCAGGAGTTAAACACAAAGGATGCTGAACTTCAGCAGAGGAAATTACAGCACAATTTGATGCGAGACGTGTTGGATGAAATTGAACGGAACAAATCAGTGAAGCAGATAGGGAAGGAGAGCATGTCCAAAGATCAATTAATGCATGTCTGAGTGTTATGAGCACTGCTAAGCAGCAGTGCATTAAGGCTAAACTGGGACTCTTAACAGATGCAAAAGAAAGTGCAAAAAACATATGAAGGACAAAGCCACACATGGATTCATTCTGTAGAACAGGAGTTAAAAACCAGTAGGATTATTTGATGACCAGTTAGAGGAGAAAGGTAATAAAATTTCACGCTCAAGGTATAAGCTGGTAACCACGGGGGTCTGTAAGTAACTTTTTCCTTCTCTGGAGCATTGCAAAATTGGATGACAGAGTCTTTACAAGGATTGAACTTTCTCTCCCTCTCCTTTAGTCTTCTGGCTTTGATTGAAACATTGGGTGTGTGCCAGTCTCAGACCTAGACAAAGGCTGATGCTCAAATGGTCAACTACAGCGAATTTTATTTTCTGTCAAAAGGGATGAAAACCAAAACATAATAAGAGATGAACCTGAACAAAATAAGATTCCAGTTCAGTCTTCGTTGTTCCTGAGGGTTTTATAGTGTCTTGGGTAGGAATTCTGCCCCAGCATGGACTGCAGGATTGACTTTTTACTGATGACAGATGAGATTTCCTGTATGTGTAACCAGCCTGCCAGGTGTCGCTGGCAGTAATGAAGGCCAGACTGAGTACCTAAATTTTTTCTTAAAATTACAACACAAAATTGCTCAGAAAAAATAGCCCAGAAACTTTAAGAAACCAAACACTTCCCACAGGTACCCTAGCCAGTATTTCCCATTCATAAACATAGAATCTAATAATTAAATGGCATTAATTCAGGAAAAAAACCTACTAGTGGTGAGTTGATAAAGAAAACACTGGATTTCCCACTGTCTTGGCCAGGATATCTCAGAATGGATCCAAGCATCTCCAGAGGACAAATGTCTCCATAGGATGCAACTTGCGCCCTTTCTTCACTTCTCCCCACCTTGGTATATTGTTGGTATCACATTTTGCTGCTTCCACTCTACCTGTAAGCCAGGCACGAAGCCAGCAATCCACATGATCCACACGGCTCCATCTGAGTTAACTGCCCAAACTAACCATCAATGGACAATAAAACAGATCCTCCTAGATCATGGCTGATTTAATCTTAAGTAAATGGAAAGAGCCAGGGAATGGGCACAAGCTCTGGCATATGACTTTTCAGACTGATAAATTGTTAGTGTATAACCTGGAAGTACTTCTGTCCAGGCCACCTAGCATCATGCCAAGGAGCAGTTAGGTCTGGTTCTTGGTGTGGATCAAGGATGTCTCCCAATAGACTGTTTGGATGTGGCCACCCTGCTCTGGAGGTGAGCTGAACTGTGCCATTGTGGGATCTTCCACTGGGCTCGAGTCCTGGCCTGTTTTATTTATTCGTACAGTAGCTGTAGAGACTTCACTCAATAATTTTAAATCCTCTTCTGCTTCTTTTTGATCACAGAACATGGAGAATAATATCTTGGTGATGCACATGAAGTTAATGTCAGCTACAAGCTAAAGCGTTCCTATGAACACACCTCTTATCATAAGTGGGAGTGAAGCTTGATCATTTTATTTTTAATTTCACCAAGAAGTGATGGAATGGAATGGAATGGAATGGAATGGAATGGAATGGAATAGAATAGAATAGAATAGAATAGAATAGAATAGAATAGAATAGAATAGAATATTTCAGTTGGAAGGGATTTACAGCAACCTTCTAATCCAACTGCCTGACAGAGGCATGATCTTACCAGATCCCCAGACTGCAGATTTATCCAAGAAAAGGTCAGCTAAAGTAAGATAAGGTGGATAATGAAACAAAGCCACTTAGGATAAGGTCATATCTTTTGATCACTTCCAAGAAAGAGCAGTAAAAATAATGTTGCTAACATTCTGTACAGTTCATTCAGCTTGATGCAGAGCTGATGGAAGGATCTACAACTGGTCCTGAGTCAGGTCTGTGTCATCATGACCCTAGTCCTGTTTTAACGAGAGGAAAGTGGTGCAGGTAGTAAATAAACCCTTCAAAGCTCTTCCCTTGATGCTCACAAAGGAAAATGATAAATATTATGGAACCATGGAATAAGGGGACTTGCCATAATAGGGGACAAAACCTGAAGCCCCCCACATCTGAAAAACCTCCAGGACCAAGTGGCATTTGTTTCCCAATTCAACCAGAAATGGCATGAAGAACCACTTTAATGATATTCACAAGCCATTTTAATGATGTTCAAATTCTTTGGTAAAACCATTTAAGGTGCTTAACTGGTGGTAGGAAGAAAGAACCATGCCTCACACTTCAGGTGGCGGCACAGATGGTATTGGATACCTCAGTTAATCCACGTATCCCAGGAGGTTTTACCATCACTGCTTTACATTCATCAGTAGCACAAAATTGGTGTGCACTGGACGCAGAGTTCAGCTTCACATTTAAGAAGGGACTTGGGAAAGATTAGCAAATTCTACACTTGTGAACATGGTTCCAGGAGCTGGTAAAATAACTGGAAGAGAGCCACAGACATGGCAGGGAAATAACCACAATACCATCATTGATGAAAGGATGGCTTGATAAGAGGAAGCTGCAGACATCATCATCATTAATTAAACACTGAAACTGCAGAGAGGAGGGTTTTGTGGTTAAAGTATTGGACTCAAACTCAAGAGATCTGGGTTGCATTGCTGGCAGAATAAAGGCGGACAAGTGCCTTAACATCTTTTACCAGGTCTCCATCTGTAAGATGGGAGCAAACCATGCTCCTTTCCTTTGCCGATGTAGAGCAGGATTTTTTTCCCCTGGATTAGCCTGCAGCAGGCAGCAATGCACAATCCTCAGCACAGATGAAGGTTCCAGGTGCTAAAGCCATTCAAACCAATAATAAGAAATAACAGTACTGCTGATAGAAAGTTTTGCTTCCTTGAAAATTAGTTTTTAATTCATTTATCCTAAAGAAGAAATTCTATATTTTACAAGCCAGAAGCCTTTTTTTTTTTTTTCCCCTATTTCAGTGTTCACAACGTGGGAGGTGAAAATAGAGTTCACAATGAGAAGTTGATTCTGTGGGTTCCCATTAGGAGCATACAAGTTGCAGGGTAAGTGTCCTGCGTTACAACAACTTCTCCTGCTACCACAGCTGTAACTAAACTGATAGAGTAGAAATAAGAACAGTCAAAATAAGTAACATGGCTCTGCTTTTTTTTTTGTTTTTTAAGGCCTCTGCTGAATGGATAAGAAAACGTGGATTTACATCGGTTGCATGTCATATAATACTGTTGCTAAATCAACATGAGACACTTCAGATTTCATGCATGGATTTCATGGAAAAGCTTTATTTCACATATTTTCTTGAACATCTAAATCAAAGATTATTTTTCCCCTAGTGCCCTCCCTTCAGGGTAATTTCGTCTCTCTCTCAAACACCTTGAGCACTGGGAGATTATTTTTTGCCATCCCAGGAAGCATGTTTCCCCTTCCTTTACAGACCTCCTCTCTTTTCCACATCGACCTGGCCACTAAAGCAGACAGAGCTTTGGTTGTTTGTGACCTTGCTTCATTTTATTGACCCCAAATATCTGGAGATAGTTCCTCAGCTGTAGAACCACATCTGTGTAATGCCTCCCTCTACTGGATTTATGTAGATGGCTAAGGCAGCTAATAAATGGTTGTGGGTCACTGAGAGATTTGGGAGAAGATGCATTTCTGTGTACATTCAAAACTGATAGCTTGGTTTGCCTTGATTTTACAAGGATTAAAAGAATGTCATGTATGCAGCTTGGCTAAACAAGGGCTGAGGGAGATGTGATAACCATCTACAGAAAGCTGTGAGCATGCTGGAGTTTGCAGTTTATCAGAGTTTAAATGATTAAATTAGGAAGGGCTGAACTTTGCAGAGTCTGGGGCAAGAAAAACTTGAACTTTTTTTTGAGGGAGTGGGAGATTTGGGAGAGCTGTTCATGGAATTGGCCTCGCTTTGCAAACTCTTCTCTTTCCACTTGTAATTTAAACCTTTGCTGGTTCCTTTCCCACTTTGAACTCAATTAAAAGAACATGTGTTTTTGCTGCAGACAAATCCACAATGTGCAGTGAGGAGGGAAGAAAGAGCCATTTAAAAACTGTGCAGTCGCTTCACCGTGGTATCGACTGTTCTGTTCACCACAAGTGGTAAACCCTCTGGCATAAGACATGGATCACTGCAGATGTGAGTCAGAACTGATGGCATGTTTGTGGTCCACCTGTATGCAACAGCATGAATCTCTGATTCCTACTGAAACTCCACGCCATACCATGATATTAACACTTCCTAAACTTTTCACTTCCCCTCTGACTATGTTTTCTTTTTAATCACACCATTATGACAACTCCATTTCACTCTTTAAAAATTCCTCTTTACTTGGACCATCTGTCAGTGTATCAAAAAGCTCTGAACACCCTTAACAGTCAGTGGGACTGAGTTCCTCAGACCATGCCTGCGCCAGGGAAGATTTTTCCAGCCAGGTTTGGCCAGCATCACAAGGGCATGCCTGAAGAGAACTGAGAATGTCATCAAAATCAGAGTAGGGTATCTATTGAGTACAATGGAGCCATTCTTGTACACGATGACACTTTATGGCAGAACTGTCCTTCGCAAATGCAGAGATGTGATTTGGTCCTGGTTTAATCATCGGATAATGTTGCACTGTAGCAACAACTGTATCAACAGAGAGATCACAGGGAAATGACACTTTGCACGAAGCCAAATTATCCAGGATGCATCTGGCTGCATTAGTAATCTAAAGTGAGATCATAGTGCGAAAAAAATGTGGGGAAGAAGAAGGAATATCATTTAGTGAGAGAGCTTAATAAAACTTACACTTAATCAAGAAAATACCTCTGTATGTGATGATGCCCACAAAATACAAAATTACTCCCATGCAAAAGGCCTTTGTTAAAATCCTTTAAAAACATCTTTCAGAAGTTTGGGCAGATAGATAGGATTTCAACAAACAGAAAAACAAACCGGCGAGGGCTGCTGGTTACTGTGTTGGATTGGTTAAACAGAGCATCAGCTGCCGGCAGCCACAATTCCCCCATGTCTTACAACTTGAGAGAGCAAAGGGTTGGAGAAGTCAAAACCGTGGCAGGTCTGGGATCTTGGTCTTGTTTTTCTCATTTCTGGGTCTGAACCATGTGCCCAAACAAAACAGACTCAGTGCTTCAGAAAGTCTGGCCAGTCCAGCCTGTGTAACTTTGCAGGTCGCTTTGAGGCACTGGTTGATCATTTATCACACCATATAAATAGTTTGAGCTATAGGAAAAAAAATTAAAAGGAGTAAATCAAGTTTTATAAATTATTCTCAAACCATGTACTAAGATGTCTCCCTCTGATTGCAGTCTCTGGCAATTTCAGGGAACAGCCAGGGAGTCTGTGGGGGTATCGTTTTCCCTGCCTTACATAACTTCCTTGCTTCAATCCCTTTGAAACACGTTCACACCCTTGCTAGATCTATCCTTCATGCTGCATGAGAAAATACCTCTGAAGGACTGCTGCCTTTGAAATACCTTTAGGACCCACCTTCCTTTTAATAAACTAAGAGAATCTAGGAAATGAAAATAATGTTAACAAAAGCAGCATTGTTTACAGTGACCTGCTTTGCCAGGAGAAGGCATTGCAATCTGTGTCTCGCTGTCAGAAAGATGCTGTGATTTGAGCATCGTCCAGTGAGATCTGCTGAGGTGGAGCTGGAGCAGAGAGTGAGGTGAGGATGTGAATGAGAAGGGAAAAGGGAACACACTGAGAGTTTATTTCTGTCTTTATGAGAGGTAATTTTGTTAGATCAAATTTTAAAAACGTTTGCTTTGTCTAGATTCATGAGCAAATGGTATCCTAATAAAAATTACAGCTGAAGAAGTCATCTTCAACTTCTACAGGAAGGTCTTTTGCTTTCTCTCTGAAGTAACCTCCTCATCTCACCAAAGCAGCTGCAGATGATAGCAACATCCAGGCTTTCACTGATGCTGTTTCCCAGGCTGCCTCTCTGCTTTGATATTATTCCCAGCCCTGCTGCATCAAGACACCCACTCTGCAGAGCTGAAGACCTCCTAAAATCTCAGAAAAGGCTGCCTTCCCTTAGCCCAGTCATGCAAAAATAGCCTTAATTCCAGTTTCTTCACAAATTATGAATAAAGACACATTCAGGGTCTCAAAAGTTATTACCCAGTGTCCCTTTTCCCTGTACACTGCCCATAATGTACATTCATGGTGGACACCCTATTTTGGACCATGACTTCTCTGGGGAAAGAACTGAATTTTTAGCTATTTCTATGAAGTATTTGCTAAGTAGTAGCAAGAGAGATCTTTTATCATGGCCTTGGCTCTCAATGACAAATTCCTTCACTGGCACCTGAAACCAGATGTGCTCTGCACATCTGAACGGCTCATATCTCCATTTCAGCTGCCTTTTACATGAACCAACTGAGAATACAGATGGTTCAGATGAATTGAGATATTAAAACAGGCTTCAGGAGGCCTAGCTAGAGCAGAGACATGTGCTTCCATGGGTATAGCATACTGATTATTGGCATCATAGTTCCATGTAAAGAAATCTAGAATAAGATGGCTAGGCACAGAGACAAGACTAGTTTTAGCACTGAGAATTGAGGCAAGAACTTATGGTGAGTTCAAATTGTGTTTAAATCATTAAATATTCATGAATAACCCTTTGACTCCCATCATTTAAAAAATCCATTCTGTCTGAGAAGAAAGGTAGGGTGGATAATGTCTTTTTGCACTATAAACTTTCTTCAAAAGCATGTAAATGTGATAACGAGACAGATATTGATGTGTTTTTGGGGTGTGTGTATTTGTTTTTGTCTAACTCTCTGCCATCTAGAGCTGAGCAAACAATGGAGTCGGTACAGTGCATTGCAGGGTTTTTCCTTGTGCAAATAACAATCATTTACTGGCAACGTCTGATGCTTTATCTCATGTTTGCTGAAGTGGGTGAAACCAAGAGGAAGCCAAGATGAATTGCTGGGAGAGCTCAGTGTTCCCTCATGTCGCCAGGTACAGCCATCCTGGCCATATCCAGATAACTGCACAGTTTCTCTGGGAGTGTTCAAGGCCAGGTTGGATGGGGATCTAAACATCCTGGTCTAGTGGAAGGTGTCCCTGCCCATGGCAAAGGGTTGGAAGAAGATGATCATTAAGGTCCCTTCCAGCCCAAACCATTCTATGATTCTCCTACACAAGAAGGCATCAACTTCATGACTCCGATTTAGGAACTTAAATTCTGATTTGGTAATGCACAAGGCAGAATTTGCCCCAGTTTACATTCCCAGGGTAGTGTTCATTCAGTAATTTATGCAACAATAAAGGTTTCTATATCAATACATTTTAAACATCCAAAGGGGGCCACAAAGATGGTGAAGGCTCTGGAGGGGAAGCCACATGAGGAGCAGCTGAGGTCTGTTGGTCTGTTCAGCCTGGAGAACAGGAGACTGAGGAGACCTCACTGGGATCTTCAACATCCTCACAAGGGGCAGCAGACGGACAGGCACTGATCTCTTCACTCTGGTGGCCAATCACAGGATTTGAGGAAATGGCTGGAGCTGAGCCAGAGAAGGTTTAGGCTGGATATTAGTAAAAGGTTCTTCACTCACAGGGTGGTTGGGCATTGGAACAGGCTCCCCAGGGCAGTGGTCATAGCACCAACCCTGACAGACCTCAAGAAGTGCTTGGACACTTCTCTCAGGCATAGGGTGTGACTCTTGAGGTGTCCTTTGTGGGACAAGGAGTTGCACTCGATGATCCTGATGGGTCCCTCCCAGCTCAGCATATTCTGTGATTCTATGAATTTAACAGCTAGATAGGGATAACTGTGCCAGCACAATGGCAGGGATGCAAATACATTGACCTTAAAGGTGTCACCTTTCTATAAAAATTACTGTAAATTCAAGTTGAAAATACCTTTCCATTGATTCTGGGACTGCAGGAACCCACTCTGCAAACCCCTTCCTGATTGCAAACATCCTTTAGTCTGGGTTTGCTCTGCTTGGCAGTGATTTGTAATGTGATTATACTGTACATTTACACACATCCTCTCAGCACTAACTGCATGGCTACACTAGAAAAAAAAAGATGAAATAATAAAAGCAGTGAATCCCCTTCCTTCTTGAAGTTTAATGCTGTGTGATGACTCTTAAAAATTGTTTTACTAAGGGAATAAATGGGAACCAGGAGGTGTCTAAATGTCAAGTCACTTCACAAAAACAAACAAACAAACAAACAAAGACCAACCACACAAAATATCTAGTTGTTGTTTTATCTAGTTGTTGTCTTATTTTCTTCTTTTCTCCTTTAGAAAAAAATCCCTGTTAAGAACAGTCCTCCTAACAGGAAAACAGAGAAATAAATATTCTCTTACCAGTGCTCAGGCAGGAACTTATTGGTAATCAAGAACTAAGATATCACATGGAGGTCAGTCAGGAAAGATGAAGAGGTAATGATAAAAGACAG
>VZRS01002383.1:0-11795 GCA_013398055.1 Ifrita kowaldi
AAAAAAACCTCAATAAAAAATGCTAATTCTGAAAAGATACTTCTCCAGCATGAACATTTAGATATTTATTCTGAGCATGAACTCAAGGCAGGAATTAAATCAGTGCTAATCTTAACCTTTTGGAATCACAGGCTTGGTCTGTTCCTTAACAGAGCTGCTATTTGTGGCTTAATAAATGTAGCACTTGCTGTGCCACCTACTTGCCCCTTGCCTAATAGTTTGGATTTCTTAAAATTAATTGGTTTGTGGGTGTTTTCCCCCTAAGAAAATAAGTATTTTTTTATTGATTTTGATGTGTATGCTAAAAAACTATTAGTTCTTAATTCCTTGAACACTGCTATATTGACTGTTGAGGGGTTTTTGCTGGAAGTGTTGTTGGTTTTATTCTTTTTTTTTTACACCTAGGGCTTAACTAAAAATATTGAGGCAATCTATCCAGAGAGCATATGACATGGAAGACACGTTCATGTGCTTTACCTCATTTTTCCCTTAATGAAGAATGCAATAATTATTATTATATTCTTCATTTCACTTAGATTTTAATCTTTGAATGCTTTGTAATGGACGCAGTGCAGCCAGAACTCCAACCATGCAGGAAGAAAAGGTATAGAATTCTCCTTGTTCTTCAAAGGGACACAAAATTTCCTTCCTCAGCTTGCTCCACTTGACACTTTGCTTGAAAGAAAAATTCTCCTTTTTGCAAGAAAAGAGCTATTAGTTTTTCTCATGAGCATATGGCCCAAATCTGCAAAACACCAAGTGCCTTCCATGCTGAGTGCCATTCAAGTAGCACCGATTTATCTCACTGAAATAAACTTTGATCCTACTGAGCTCAAATGGTGCCTTTTAAAAGCTGGCCGAAATCCTGATCCCACAGAGGTGCAAGGTCCTGGAGTACTGGAAGAGGTGAGCAGTGGTGTGAAGTAAGGAATGAATCTCAGGTTGCAACAGCAGTGTCTGATTTCTATAACTTTGCATTATCAACTATGAAACCAAACAAAACAAGATAAAATGCTGAATCGGTGAAGCCTATTCCACTTCCCACAGGATTTAGCCTTAAACCATGAAGGAGTTACATTTTCCATACTCCTATTTCAACCTGTGCTTTCTGAGGAGCTGTCTCCTGCTGAAAATTAAACCTGCAACAGGTTGTCATCAACATCTTGTCAATAAACACATTACCAAGGACATTCAATTAAAAAAGTTACTGACCTTACATAAATTCTTAACTCCTGGTTAATCCAGACTGTGACACCTAGTTCCAGGGTTATAAATAGTTTCGTTACTTCATCAACTCCCCTTTGGTTGATGTTATGGAATAATGTGCCATGAATATAGCTAAGAGGGTACAGCCATTCCTTTGGATATTTAAAATGCACATTCAAGCTTTCTTTGACATGTCACATGCTGTGACAAAATCCATGATGAAAATCCTTGTGTTTCCATCTGTGTGACAATGAAAACTCTCGTTATGGGCCTGATCCTTCAATTCCTTAAACACAACGACAGGACTGGGAAAAGGTCACCTGAGGGCAATTGGCTACGGCCACTTTTGGGAAATTAGAATTAGTGTCATTCTGATGTCAAGAAATCACAGGTAAAGCCCCCCACCCCCACAGTATAGAATACAAATACCATGAAATGCCTATCTCAGTGTGATGGTTTTAGTTAGAATGGTTATTACTACGGAAAGTATCAGTCTTTGCTCAAAGAAATGACCAAGGAAAGGTCCTGAATTTACCTCGTTACTTGTCCAAAGAGGTGGCAGCAGCCATGTGTGTTTGCTTTGACACAGGTCTCGCTCTCTGGAATATAAATCCACGCTTCAGACCTGCACAGTGTGGTCCTTAACCGAAATACAGACCCTGGGCGGTTTGCTGTCCCATTAACGATATCGACAGGCCATTAAGTACAGGTTAATTGTGTGGTTATCCTGCTCGGCTCTGCAGGGAAGCGTGTGCCCCCGAGGAAGGTGACGATTAAGCTAAAGGAGAGGCGGTGAAGGCGCTGCTGGCGCGGAGCGGGACTTACATCGATCAGCTGCTGCTGCTCGCGCTCGGTCATGCTGGTCAGGCTGTAGTACTTGCCGGACAGGTCCCCCCGCAGGCCGGACAGCGCGGTGACCACGACGTTCTCGACCTCCCTGCGCTCGGCGCGGGTGCAGGCGGGCGGCAGGCTGAGCCCGCGGATGCTGCGCCCGGTGCGCACCCGGGACGAGAGCACGTAGCGCTCATCGAACTGACCGTGGGTGATCTGCGGGGAGCCGGCGGTCAGTGCACGCCCAGCACGGCATTCAGTCCGCCCCCAAAACCCAAACCCCGTCGTGCACAAACAGGGGCTTCCCCCTGCCCAGGCCTGGCATCCTCTCCACTCAGGACAGCGGGAGCCCTTGGAGAGCTTCGGGCACCGGGAGTTGTTTTTAGGAGCAACACCTTTGGCTGAATGAACATGTTGGAGTAACCAGCTAGTCCTGCACCGTCCCCAAATGTGGAGTCCACATGGCTTTGGATTTTTATGAATATGGGCAGAGGCAGAGGGCCAGGTAAGGAAGACCCTTTGGAAGAGGGAAGCTCAAAATGAGCACAGTGTAGCTGAACTATGAAGGAAATACTGAGCTGCACATAAAGTTTGGTCCTGTGTATGTGGGGGTACTGGATTCAACTCCTGCTTTCATTGCATGCCTTAGACCCACGTTAATCTGAGGAATTCCAGCCCAAGGAATTCCTCCACACCAGAGAATGGGTGGCTTCATTGGAGGCCCAGCTGAAATATCTCTGTACAAACACATGGGGAATAAGCAGGAGGGGTCAGATGTGTGCATGCCAGCAGGGCTGCCACCTCACTGGCATCACAGGGACGTGGAGGGACACTCCTGTGACTGGAGTGGAAGGGTACAGGCTCCCTGGGAAGGCAGGCAGGGGAGATGAGGAGGGGGTGTCACCCTTTAAAGCAGTGATCAGCTGGAGTGCAAGATCACTGACTGGACTGCAGGAGAGCAGACCTCAGCCTCTCCAGGGGTCTGCTTGGCCAAGCAGCATGGGGTAGATTCCTGGAGGGAACAGGGGCCCAAGGAAGCTGGGTGATATTCAGGGATCAACCCCTCCAAGCTCAGGAGTGATGCATCCCAACAAAGAGGACACCAGGAAAAAACATCAGGATGCCTGTGTAGAAGAGCAAGGAACTCCCGAACAAGCTCAGACACAAACAGGAAATCTACAGAGGGTGGAAGCAAGGACAGGTATCCTGGGAGGAGTACAGAGAAGCTGTGGCTGCCCCTGGAAGTGTCCAAGGACAGGCTGGACAGGACTTGGAGCATCCTGGGACAGTGGAAGGTGTCCCTGCCCATGGCAGGGGTGGGAATGAGATGGGCTTTAGGGTCCCCTACAACCCAAACCATTTTCTGATGAGTCTGTGATCTCTAAGCTCATGAACAGACCCACAGTGCCCAGTGAGGCTGTGTCCCAAATGCTTGGTACAGCTAGCACTGATTCCCTGCTGAGAACAAGGGCTGCAGCTGACAGGGCCATGACTGGCATCCCATTTTCCTTAAACATAAACTTGTGTCTTGACAGTTGGATCTAGAAAACTGAAAGTACTGTTGCATACAGCATCATCATTGGAATAAGCAGCTGAGAGTCTTTCTTGTCACATTGTTTGATTTCAGTCCTACCTTGGATGCATCCAGGTCCGTGTGATGCTTCATGGTCCGTGGATCGTAGCCATTATGTCTCGCTTTAATGACAGGGTCAAAAATCTCAGCAAACACCTGTGGAGTCAAGAGAACGTAGAGAGAGTCTGCAGCACCACAGGAAGGCGTCCTTGCAGCAGCTCCAGACAGAAGGCCCTGTCTGCAGTTACCACAGACAGGGACTGGACAGCCAGGCTGGGGTTTGGGGTGTATTGCCAACCAGAACACACCCCAGAGCCCCCCCAGCCACTTGCCTCTAGGGTCTAGGTCATGCAGGAATGCCCTGAGTCTTCCCTGCCATGGGAGGAGTCCTGGTTAGAGCCACATGGCCCAGCTGTGCCCACAGCGAGCCCCAGCACAGCTGGCCTGCAGGGGAGCAGCGGTGGCACACCTGGACAGGCACACCAAAGCCAGGAGCTGAGAGTCTGGAGTGGCAGATGTCCAGCCCGCACTCACTGGGACACTGTGGGGAGGCTGCACAGGAACAGGCACCACTGCAGGTGGATGAAGGAAGCAGACCACAGGGGTCAGTAACAACAAGGACTTTCTTCTGTTTTCCTCTTCTCATTGGAGAGCTAAATGAATTGTCCACCCTAATGTTGTTTGCCTCCAGTTTTCCTCATGATCCAAAGGCTGTGGCTTAGCGACGTCTGGCACTGCCCAGAAGATATGTCTGCTTTGCTTCTGCCTCTGCTGCTTCACAATGTGATTTCCACATCATGTTCATTTTGTGTGTCTCAGAGTTGGATAGTTTTTCCATAAATTAGGTTTAGTCGTAGGAAGGAGGGCAACTGCTGGAGGCAGGTAGCAGCTGCTGCCAAGGGGGTACATTTTATTACCTTCAGCTGCAACAGAGGGGGCACCTATACTAATACCACATATCCCCGCTTCTCCTAATGTGGAAAAGTAGGGAGAACACCAGTCTGCCCACAGTGTACCCTCTGGGACACAGTTTGTGTTAGGAACATGCACCCTTCTGGGAATCTGTCTTCATCTAACAGGAGCGACACCACGAGCACAGACCCGGCCAGTCCTGTGGAATCCTCTTACCTCGTAGGACTCTTCGTCCCCGGCCACCATGCCCACCGTCTTGATGAAGGGGTGGCCGGGGTTGTCCACCCCGGTCTGGATGCACTGGTCCAGGGTGTACCCATTGGGGGTCATCTTGTCCCTGAGGCGGGAGTAGATGCCCGGCGTCAGGCACTCGGCCATGCAGTTGTTGTGCTTGCGCAGGTCGGGGTAGTCAGCACTGCAGAGAGAGGAACCCAAGGCGTTACTGTGTCCCCTGGACAGTGACCTGGATAGTTTGTGAAGCTGAAAGTGCAATTAGTCTTGGTTTATATGCTGCGTTGAATTTTAGGAAGGAAGGAAGGTTCTGGTGCTGAATGTGCCCCACATTGCACCGTGCTTTGTGCTGCTTGGGGCCATCAGGGAAATGGGGCCCAGCGAGATCTGAAAGGGCACTGAGCCCCACTGAGACATCTGAGTCAGGCAGGAAAGAGCCCCAGTATCGACTTGTTCAGCTAGACAGACATTTAAGTCTAGATGAAGAAATGCTCTTTGTTTGCAGCTTGGGTGCTCTCACAGCTTCACGGACATTAGAGGGACTGTGTGACCTGCCAGCTGGGCAGTGCTTCTTCTAAAATACAGTGTTTGGTTTAATGGCATTGTTATTTGCAGAAAGCTGCAGGGTGTATGGAGCCAGGGAAAAGAAAGACGTTAGGCTTTAGCAAGGAATCTTTGCAACTGTGTCAGTCCTCAGCTGCCTTGTGCTGGTAGTGATTTGCTTTATGCACAGCTCTGGTATTTCTCTAAGAATGTATTTTAGCTAGTATACTATAAATCACTTAATTAATAAAATTAAAAGATCTGTCAGATCCTGATCCACATTAGTTTTGGCAAGTCTGGCCAGCAAAGTCAATCTACAGAGAAAAAGGCCTGTAATTAATTTCTAACCATCAGCCAGCCAGTTTGTAACAGATGTAGGAGTATTTCTAGTACAGCAGTAATACAGGAAATTATTACTGCTTGCATGGTGAAAACACTTTCATATTTCCCAGTGACAGAATCCATACAATCAGCAGGGCCAGTCGGTGGACCTGCAAAGCTGTTGGTCACTGATGAGCTAAGTATAATGATACGCTACTAAACTTGAGGCATATCTTAGGCTTGCTGTTGTTCAGCAGTGTTGGTTTTGGTTGGTTCGGGGTTTTTTTGTGAGTGTTGATATTATCCACGTCCCTTGCAGGCCATTACCGGTGCTGCCCCGAGCTGGAGATGCTGGCGAAGGGGCTGTGTTTGGTGCCGCACAGCCCAGCGATGGCACACACGGGCACTGTGCCGCTCCGGTGGGGTCACCTCCCTCCCCGCCCTGCCCCTGCCGCCTCCTTACCTGGGCGGGAAGAGCTTCCTCTTCTCCTGCACAGCAGCACTGACGTTGTGCTGGCCCAGCAGGTAGCCCGTGGCCAGCACCCCCGTGCCCGCGGCGGCGAACAGCGCGGGGGCCGCGCGCCCGGCCAGGAGACGGCAGAAGGTGCCAGCCATTCCTCTCTGCAAGGAGCACAGCCAGGGTCAGCACCAGCACTGCAGCAACACCCCCACCTCACCCCCCAGGACAGGACATTCATCGGCGTTAGCAGCTGCTGCTCATCTGGAGTGCTCAGAGAAATTTGGGGGTTTACGGTGTGGTGTGTAGCATGTGTTTGTCCTGTTGTGTTCTGCTGGGGTCTAAGTCTGGCCAAGAAAATGGCATCTTCTGGGGGAGTCTGAAAGAGGCAATGCACGTTTTTTCTTACAAGGATCAGATTTGGATTACTATTGTTGGTGACTGTGAGTTCCTTTGGAACATACACCTCCTGTCCAAGTAAAGGACAATTCTATGAACCTAAACGCCAGTTTGTGACATTGACAGAAGCTTTTTCTTAACACTGGGCTCTGGTAAATCACCTTTGTGAAATGAGCATGGAAGATTTACAGGAAAACATGACACTTCTTCAAGGATCTGCTGTTTCAGTTGCTTTACGATAAGTTTTTTCAAGTGTGATTTTTATGCAAACTCTTCACCATTCTTTTGGAGGTTATACTAAACTCCTCAAAGCATTTCATTTTATTTTTAGTGAGCAAAGAGTTCTAATTCCCAATAATTTTCTTGTAGGTTTGGGTTGGTTAGGGTCAAACCCTTTATTTTTTTCTTTTCCCCCCTTGTCCAAAGACACATGCAATGTTGCATCTTTATTTTCTCACTTGGTAACAAGTTCTTCTGTGCTTGCATGTTTTTATGTTGCAAACCAGTGTCCACTTTCTATGTCACATCTGTGAGATGAGGAACATGACGTGTTCCAAGTTTGGAGTCATTTGTTTCATGTCCTCTGTTGTGCTTCAGCAATTTTTTACTGGAATCTTTTCATTCTATCTCCTCCACGTCTTTGAAACACAATATCCAGTTAATATAACATCACTTCCACAGAAAGGTGCTGACTGTTTGACAGAAATTTCAGTATTTTTTCACAGAAAGATTCTCCCTGAATCTATGAATTCGTTTAGGTGAGCTGCAGGACAGGCTCTTGTGACTGCAACAGGAATCCTCCCTCCCAAAATGCAGTACAAGTGTGTTTAACTATAAATGAAAATCAGATAAGAGGTTTCTGATGGAGATTTTTCTGATGATTTCTTTTCTCCGTGTTTAGCAGATTGTTCTTGTGCCTTTTCACAGTATAGCACCCTCATCCTACACTCTGGAAATATTTCCTTATGACTAATCTGCACAGAACTACTGTTGTTACACCTAAATGTCTGTGAAACACCATGTGTATTTTCACAACAGCTCTGTGTATTTATAGTTCTGTTTCACCATTGCAAGGAATTGGCTGGCAGTCAAAAACCTGTCCTGAAAACTATCAGCCATATCACAATCCCACTGCAGATGATGATATTATGACTTAAACAACCCCAGGCACTCATCAGCACCTCCACCAGCGTGGATTTTTTGGGAGCTTCTGAACCCTGTGTTGCTTTAAGGGACAAATATGGTCTGTACATCTGGTTAAATTAGAGGAATCATGTGCAGGGTGTGCTTAGGAAGAAGTGTGAGGCACAGCAGTGTAACCATGACCTGTCACAAGTCCCCAGAGCAGTGGCTCTGAGGGCTCTGTGTGTGCCCAGCCCGTGGGTGAGGCTCGTTCTGTGCTCCCCTGTCCCAGCTCTGCTGGGCTGTCCGGGGCACAGGGTGCAAACAGAAACCAGAATCCGTGAGCAGAAAGGGAAATTAAACACCCGGGAAAAGAAAGAGATGAACCCTGGGGGAAAGGGCCCAGTTGGGAAAGGCAAAGAGACCTTCTTGGTGCCTCAGAGGGTGCAGGCCTTGTGCCATGGCTGGTGGTGTGGCTTTGCTGCTGAGGGAGCCTGAGAACCCCTCCTCACTCTTATTTTGGCCTGTCTGTGCCTGGATGTGCCTTGCTGGGCTCTGATCCCCAAGGCAGGGCCAGCTTTGTTGCCAGCTTTATCACATCCCAGGCCACAGGTGTTTTCCCTGTGGGCAGTGTGATCTGCCAGTGTGGCTGCAGGCTCGTCCCCAGGACAGTCTGGCACTGCTGGATCTCAGGAAAGGTTTCCCTGACCCTCAGGCAGGCTCTGCTTTACCTGACAGACACTTCTCTGGCAGCTCCTAGAAGCCTCCCACACTGGAGATGCCACAGACTGCGCAGGTTGTCTACCTAAAAAAAATAAGAACCGGAGTAAGACAGGGTTTTTTTATCTTTTAAAAAAAATATGGTGCTTAACTACACATCTCTTCCTACCATGGAAGGTACAACCTTGTGACTGGAGCATGGAATTGCCATCATTTGTGACCGTCAAATGCAAAGGGTCTAGGGGAACATGAAAGTTGGAATGCCTTAAGGAGAAGAAAAACCTCATCTGGAGTGCTGTGGAAAGTGAGTGTAATCCTTTTCATCAAAGTGCTGTGACTCCTGGCTCAGTCACAGCTTTGGCCACACGGGTGGGCTCTAGTCCTGGGTATGAATGTCCTGCAGCACAGGCAGTGCAACCAAAGCAGCACAAAAAGACTGCTCAAAAACCTGGTGTACAACCTTAGCAAAGAAAGTTTTTACTTAATGAGGGCACAAAATGCATAAGAAATTTTATTGGACAGGAAACAATATAATTTGAGGGTTTTTTCCCATATTTTGCCCTTCAAAGATAGCATGATTTTTAAGTAATGCATTGCTTCAAAATAAACCTTTTAAAATATTCATTTGGAAAGAGTCCGAATGCAATGGCCTCAAACTAAGAAAAGATCCTCATCAAAGCTTTTTGTCAAGTCTGACCTCAAATCATTAATACATTCATCTCTTCTTTCCACACAGAAACTGTCAGCCTGCCACTACAGTAGGTTTGCACCACCATTACCTCTGATGAAAGAAGCATGTTTTTCCTAGGAGCACTTTAGAATTACTGTGCTGTGATTCAGGTTTCACTACAGACCATCTCTAAGCCTCCACTGCAAGGATTTCACTTTCATCAGGGTAATTTAACCACTGCACAGCCTAAAAACTGAAAGTGCAGGTTTTTCTTTTGCAGGACTTTCCTGAGTGTCTTCCCCTGTGCTCATGGCAGAAAATCCATTTTCTCGTGTCTGTGGTGCTGCCACAGTGCAGCTGGGAAGGGGAAAGAACACTGTTTCAAGATCAGAAGAATTTCTGAGGGTATCAGTTTTAACCCTCGGGAAGGAATTGAGTGTTTGCCTGAGCTGACCATGTGTGCTGGAGGGAGAACACCTCCCTTAGGAAGGCATCTGTTTTGTGCTCAAAACCAGTTAGAGACGGTATGAAAAAAGAAAACAGAAATAAATTCTAAGGATTAATCAACCTGAGGTAAAAAAGCAAACAAACAAAACAACCAAAACTCTTATTCCTGGCCTGCATGTCTGTTCAGTTGGAATCAATGGCCGTTGTTACCACTTTTAACAGTCTGTTGCAGAAATTTCTACCTATTATTTGTTCCACACGCACCTCCTTAATAACTCACTCTGTTTTCATGTCTCTACATCAGCTTTTCATCACATTTCAAACTTACAGATCAAGTTCTGTCTCTGCCCTGAGCTCTTTCCGTTTTGTTTGGTGCTCAGCAGCCCCACAGCCCCAGAGCAGGCTCTGAGCGCAGCAGCAGAGCCTCTCTCCGCTGGACACCCGAGTGTCCGGAGCCCAGAGCAGCCCTGCGGCCACACCGTGGCCACTGCGGGCCAGTGCTGGCCCCGGGGAGCCACACAGCCCCGGAGACCAGGGGGCTGCTCCCTCAGCAGGGCAGTACTGCCAGCACGGACACAGAAACTTCTGAGCCAGATTCTGTCATGGGGTTGTCTGCAACCCTATCAATTTTTTTTTTACTATTGCTTTCATTTTCCCCTTACACTGGAATGCTTCCTCATAAGCAAAGGAGTTTTCTCCTCTGCTGGGGTATTCTGAAGTCATTGACAAAATATTCTTCAAGGGGTCTTGATTTTGATTTATCGATTTGTTCTTAAATGTTTATGTGTGGTAAGAGGTTCATTAATTGCACCAATCTTCTGTAAGTTTCAAGTTCTTTCAGTCCACCACAAGCTACATGAGAATTTGGGCTTTATTTTAGACAGGATAAGATGCATCTAATCTTGAACTGATTCATACTGTGCATTTGTCCAAGAGAGGTCTGATTTCTATGTGATTAGACACAGCACCTTTTTTGGGGTACAAACCTTAAAGATTTCGGTTTTCAGATTTTTAACAAGACTCTTAGGACTCCTGGCACAAGACCTCAATCATGTATCACTCAGATAACGCTCTGTAGCTATAAAACTCTTGTTCCCAAATGTAATGGGTTAAGCACACTAAGAGGTAGCTTCTTCACGAACAATTTAATGACGCAGATATTTTGGCCCACTGTGTAACAAACACTCAGAGATGTGACCCAGTCCGAGCTGTAGCAGTGGCAGTCAGGGCTGAGCTGCTCTGCTGTCACCCACAGCCTGTCTGTTCTCCTGCCCTGTGCAGGTGCCACAGCCCCCAGCAGTGCCCTCTCTCTGGTGGGGGTGCAGGGTCTGATTCTGTGTCCCAGCCCGAATTCAGCACCAGGTGGGTTTCCTTCAAGGGTTTTGGGTTTTTCTCTTATTAGCCAAGGTCACTGCAAGGCATTTTTGGGTATTTGAGCTTCACAAAAGGCTTTCACGGCTTGCCTTGTACATTTCCCCCTGTTATCTCAGTCTGCTCGTGCCCTGAACAGCTGCCTCATGACACTGGTTAGGATGTCTTTGTGCACCACCAGGACAGCAGATGGCCCCAGGCCAGGGAGTGGGGCACAGCTCGGTGCCTTGGGACTGGCCTTTGTCTGTGGCACCAAGTCCTCTCAGGCTGTACCCCCAAGGTCATCTGTGCTTGTGCCACCTGTCAGAGGAGGCACAAACGCTGCTGCACAGGGGGGAGCACACAGCAGGGCTCTCATTAACAGCCCCCCAGGTTCCTCCCGTAATGAGCAGCTTTGGTCAATTCCACGGGAATCCTCCTGTGGGGCCATGTCTGCAGGGGTCAGAGTACATCTGCAGCACTGACTCAGAGTAACAGCCACAACAGCAGGTCACCTCCAGGGTCTGCAAAACCAAGGGCTCCTCATTCCACACTCCTCATTTTCACCCCGTTGGCACCATAAAGGCTGAGCCGGTGCAGAATCAAACCAGCCTTGCCTTCCCCAGGGCAGGATTCCCATATGCCACGGCCAGTGAATCAGCACAATGTGTCCAAAAGGTCACAACCTTAGAGGTCACAGCCCTTCTTGCTCTGCTCTGCCCTAGGACGTGCTCAGCTGCCTGTAACCAGCCTCCAGGACACCAGAGTCCTGCCGGGAGCATATCTTGGGTTTTAAACTGCATTTTCTCATCTGTATCACCTGCCAGGCACAAGAAATGGAGACAAAGGCCAGCACCAAGGTTTAAATGAAGTCACTACAGCAAATCTGGTGCTGGCTGAAGAACAGCCCAAAGGATTGTAGGTGTCACTTCAGGTGGAGGGGCACTTTGTAACCACAGCTTGAACCCCAGGAATCTGACAGCTTCACAACTACTTCTAATATTAATTGCAAA